>LNAC01000173.1:2628411-2651078 GCA_002007465.1 Ailurus styani
GGGGGAGGGGTGGGGTGTCGTGTCTGCTTTCAGAGCATGACCCTTTTCTCCAGATTCGGGAAATGCAGTTCGGGTGGAGCCTGCAGCCTCCCCGGGCCAGACCCCACTCTCTCTTACAGGAACATTTCCGTCAGGGCTTGACTGGAGTCCGGAGAAGGGCGTGCTTTTAAGCTCTCAGAGTACCTAACACAATCGAGAGACTTCCAGAAATATGTGTGTGTGTGGGGGGAGGGAGTTAAACCAGTTACTTCTTCCGGTGCCCACCTAGCATGCATGCAGTAGGACATCCGTTCCGGCTGTAGCGGGCACCCACTGTGTGTCGGGGGGCAGCGCCCGCGGTTATACTGAAAGCCAATAAAATAATGGCCATCGGAAGGGCAGAGCCTACGTGTTCCTACATTGTATGTGCTCGTCTCTGCTCTCCAGTTGATGCAGCGGTACCCGGTCACTCAGGGAAGCCAGAAGCTTCTCCCTCCATCACCCTCCCTCCGTCACTTACTTCCTCTTCATCAGATTGACTGCCAGCATGTTTCGCAAATATCAGAGCCCTAGGGGACATTGGGGATCACCTTGTCCCCGGTCTCATTGGCCTTCCCCCTTCAGGAGGACGGCTCTCACCCATTTACAGCGCTGTATTCCTTCATCCTTTGGAAGCTTCTCCTCACCTAAATGAGATTTGCAGGTTGGCGTAGAGCAATGATTCTCAACCAGACTCAGCCCCTAGGTGACATTCGCCAATGGCTGAAGACATTTTGGTTGTCTCAGTTGGGGAAATGCTGCCGGCGGGACAGCCTGTGATGCACCGGACGCCCCCCACGACAAAGGATGATCTGGCTTAAAATGCCAGTAGCAGCCCGGTTGAAAAATTATGGCACCAAGGTTGGGAAGCTTACGGTTAGACGAAGCAAGACTCTCAGGCTCTTGTCTCAGCTCAGCCACTTGCCACCTATGTGACCTTGGCAAAATGTCAGCCAAATGCTCTGATCTGAATTTCTACATCTATAAATTGAGAGCAAAATGAGAGTTGACCTGCCTGCTTCAAGATTGCTGCTTAGGGACCAGCAGGGTATCTGCCACACTGTGTGTGTGCACAGCATTACATCCCACCGCCCTGTTCCTCAGGCCTCCAGGAAGACAGGATTCCAGCCTGACTGTCAACCAAGTCAAGCTTCAGATGTCAGGAGAGTTATTGGGAAAGAGCGTTTATTCCCCTTCCCTCTCCCCCAAATGGCAATAAACCTCTCTCATATTCTTTGCAGGTAAGATTTCAGAGATTCTGGGTGCTGGGACAGTTGGTCCACTGACGAAGCTGGTTCTCGTGAATGCCATCTATTTCAAGGGAAAGTGGAACGAGCAGTTTGACAGAAAGTACACAAGGGGAATGCCCTTTAAAGTCAACCAGGTAGGGAAATGTTTTTCGGGTGTACTGCTAACTTTCTTCAAGTAATATGCTGGGAAAGATTGTGAATGAATAGAAAAAATAATTTGTTTCATGCTATATTTATGAGTGAATTTCATGTTCCTTATATATCTTTTATTGGAGAGGGGAAGAGAAAAGGTAAAATCATTTTTATATTGACAGTTCTGTGTTTGCATCCTTGCATCTTTGGCCATATTATTTGGATTGAAATAAAATTTCTTCCAACCCTTGGACTTATGTTTGTCTAGTATTACTGCTGTCTATATTTACACAGACACCTTCTTGCAATGACAGTGATAACTATGTGTATATATTGCCTTATAACTCATAGCCATACGCTTCTGAAGACAAGAAAAAGAAGTGTTAACAGATGTTCAGGCTAACTTTGTCTTTATTTTTGGATCTTTTTAAAAATAAAAATTGTATATAAGGTGCGCGAGATGATGATCTGACATAATTCACGTAGAGAAATAATTGCTTTGGTCAAGCCAGTTAGCATAGACTTTCCTCACATGGTATCATGTTATTTTTGGGATGAGAGCACCTGAAATCTACTCTCTTAGCAAATTTCCAGTATTCACTACAGTGTTAGTAACTGTAGTATCATGCTGGACATCAGATCTCTAGGCTTAGAGCCTAACTTTAAAAACACTTTTGTCCCTTCACTTTTGGGTATGGTGATGGTTGGCATCAAGAGCACTTAGCTTGAAATTTGACTTCCATCAATTTGGTGATGGCGTATTGCACACAGATTTTTTTTTTTTTTAAGATTTTATTTATTCATTTGACACAGAGAGAGAGATTACAAGTAGGCAGAGAGGCAGGCAGAGAGAGAGGAGAGAGGAGGAAGCAGGCTCCCCGCTGAGCAGAGAGCCCGATGTGGGCCTCGATCCCAGGACCCTGGGATCATGACCTGAGCCGAAGGCAGCGGCTTTAACCCACTGAGCCACCCAGGCGCCCTTGCACACAGATTTAAAAGTCTAGAATACATTTGATGCAAGCTTTAGAAACAGTAGACACTACAAATCTTGTCAAGGTCCTCTCTCCAAGAAAACCAAAGCCATAAAGCCAGTTATATAATTGAGCAACTTTTCAAAATAAAAATTTAAGTCCCTGTGGCCTACCTATCTTTTCTTATTACATCCTTCGGCCCCCAAACCTGAATATTAGTTAATTCTTCCCTTAACTTGGATAAATAATCTTTAATTAGAATGCTCTCCCACTGCGTCTTCTCAGAAAAGAAAAACACAACTTCGTCCAAAAATAATGTGGGTTTTTATGTCTGTGTTCATCAGTTTTATTCTCGCTCACCTGGTGGTAGTTGATCTGCTGGGACAAGAGCATGTGGCATTCCATACTAATATGTAACAGTGAGGATTTCACGTCTATCAGTAGAGTATGCGGAAATAACGATCCTCTTACATGGACAGAGGGGTTCTGCAGATGAGATTTAGCTCATTTTCCATAAGCCATGCTCATTTTTCAGCCATCTGATTTTAATTCCATATTTTTCATTAGGAGAAAAAGACGGTGCAGATGATGTTTAAGCAAGCTAAATTTAAAACGGGGTACGTGGCCGAGGTGCACACGCAGGTGCTGGAGCTGCCGTACGCAGGGCAGGAGCTGAGCATGGTGGTTCTGCTGCCGGACGACAACACCGAGCTCGCCGTGGTAAGCCCTGGCCCGTGCGTCTGCGCGTCCGTGGACACAGCCTCAGCTCCTGTGTTCATGCCCGTCTGTCAGCTAGCACGTGGGGACTTTCCTCTTGAGGGTTTTCATGAGTCCTGGGTGAGCAGCACCTCATGTGTGGGGTGACCAGGGGTTACGTTTCTGGTGAGTGTGCATCCGGGAGTGGAGCTGGTGGTGAGGGCCCATTCTGATGAAGCAAAGAGGAGAGGCCTCCAAAATTATAAGAACACTGTGCTTTATTCTTATGGGAGGGGGCTAGTCAAATCTCAGTAATTGTGGAACAAAAGTGCTAGACAAGGAGAGGGATTGATCTGGGCAGTGCTTCTCAAACAGTAATGCGTGTAGGACTCTGCCGGGTGGCTTGTTGAAAGGTAGTTTTTGATTCAGGCGGCGATGGCCTGGGATTTTGCATTTCTGACGAGATTCTAGGGGGTGCAGACGCTGTTGGTCAGGGACACACCTTGGGTGGCAAGAGTCTCAAGGACACAGGTGAAGGGTTTTTCTTAGGAGGAGACGGATCTCTTCCCATGACAGAAAAGGAACAAAGTTCAGGGTGGGAGAACGTAAATTTGTGAGGAGGTAGTGGGCTTGTGAACCGGCTCTCTGAGGATGGGGAGCGGCCTCATTCATGATGGGTGGCTGAGTGGAGGCGACTGAGGGTTTGATGGACCCTTGCAGAGATACAGGCTAGCTCCAGCGACCAGTGCACAGGATGTCGAGGGTGGGGCCTGCCCAGTTTCCCTGGTTTTCTATGGAATCAGAAAGTTATTGGCATAAGTCAAGGGTGAGATCTGTCATGGCTGCTCAAGAAGAAAATTAGGAGAGTCTGGGAATTTAAGCTAATGTCCAAACAGCCATCACCGGAGAGGAGCATTCACCTGGGCTGCAGGTGGTGAAGAGAAGAAGCAGAAGCAGTGGAAGCTCCTTCTCCTTCCTTTCTTTTTTCATTGTGGACAAACAGAGTGATGGGTCTTGGAGGTTTTGAAGCAAACCGCCAGGGCAGGCAGAAGACGAACAAGAATGCCAGAAGCCATGGTGTTGTTGAATTCTCCATCTCTGCTCTCCCCTCTCCAGAAACCCCGTCTTCCTTCCTTTTTGGATAATTGTTGATTTTCCCGCTCTCACCCGTCAGAGTTCTGAGCGATGCTCTCTGTCCCTTTTTTGTCAAACAGTCTCTAACAAAACAAAACAAAACAACAGCAACAACTTCCCTCTCTCAAGCGAGAATTTGAGGGAAAATTTTGGTGTGTGTACAAGAGAAATATCTCTGTAGATTGTCTTGGACGAGAACTCATCTCATTGTATGTCATGGCGGGGAGGGGAGCTGAGTGGGGAGAAGGGCACCAGGAGGTTGTCTTTACATTGTAAGATCCGACGACTCCTTTTTTCAGGTGGAAAAAGCACTTACATATGAGAAGTTCAGAGACTGGACAAATCCAGAGAAGATGACTAAGGATAAAGTTCAAGTTTTCCTTCCCCGACTGAAGCTGGAGGAGAGTTATGATTTGGAGTCTTTTCTTCGAAGTTTAGGTATGACCGATGCATTTGAGGAAGCCAAGGCAGACTTTTCTGGAATGTCGGCGAAGAAGAATGTGCCCGTGTCCAAGGTGGCGCACAAGTGCTTTGTAGAGGTGAATGAGGAGGGCACAGAGGCGGCGGGGGCCACAGCCGTAGTCAGGAATGCTCGGTGCCTCAGACGCGAACCAAGATTTTGTGCAGACCACCCTTTCCTTTTCTTTATCACACACCCCAACACCAACAGCATTTTGTTCTGTGGCAGGTTCTGCTCTCCATAGGGAGGTGCAGTTGCTGTAAACACCCTCCTTTTTCGTTTCTGCTCATCTTGCCTTAATGCAGATTCCTGGGACCGAACTGGTGTGGTGGTTTGAATGCCCAAATAAAGCGTGTGCAACCTGGGAAGTCTGTGTGAATGTCCTTACTGAATATTCCATGGCCACTGACAAAACTGAGGCATCACATGCGTGCAGTTTGGGGTGGAGAAGGCGATGTGTGTCCTGGATGGTTCGGGCAGGTCCTCTTGCTCATTGGCCCTGCCCACACCTGCCTACCAGAGGACGGCCTGCTCCTCTCAGAGGCTGTTCTTATTGTTTGTGGGTGTCTTCAGGGATCCACATACCTGCCCTCTCTCCACGTTCCCATCTGCCGTGACCTCAAAGCTCTGCCCACTTCCACTGCCAGGCTCCTGTGGAGATGCCAGAACCCAGCCCCGCTGCACACACAGCCAGAGGCTAAGCCCCCCAGAGTAAAGCCTGCAGCCACCCAGTCTCTGTCCCATCAGGATCACACAGACCGCCCTGAGTGTCCCACGTCTCACACAGTCCCTCATGGAGACAACAACTTCAGATCTTCTTGCAGTAAACCTTCAGGCCTGCGCTAGGAGGCAGAGTTCTGAACAAGCCATGCTGTGCAGTCTCCTCCATTCCCTTTTCTTCTGAAGCACCCCTTCCCTCCCCTGGGACCTTCACAGGAAGCACCTGTCAGGAGTGTCCCTCTAGGTAAACCACATATGCTCACGTGTGGCTCCAGCACGTTGTGCTTCTGCATGGCCCTCTCTACACTATTTTTTTGACTTAAAAAAGGATTTGTATTGAGGTAGCTATTAAAAAGTACCTATTGTGAAAACAAAAAGTACCAGAGAACACCGAAGTCCCCCACAATTTTACCACTATGAAATCACCATTAATGATCGTTAATCCTATTCTATGTATGCAAATACAAACATAAACATTTAAGCATGTTAATCATAGACTTCTGTAGCTATTTCTACCCTTCCTTGACAAACTCTCCTCAAGATAATTATGTCACCATTTGATGTGTCAAATTGTATCTATATTTTCTATTATTGGATCTACTTTTAGACAATTTAGGTAATTAAAATTATATACTCTTATGAATATACTAAATATTTGCTTACATCTTTCATATTTTAAAAGAAATATTCCTAATAATGGTACTGTCAAGAATAAAGTTGGGCACATTTTGAGACTTCTTCCAAATTGGTCTCTAGAAAGTTGTCCTGATTTATAACCTCCCCACTCCTCCCCCCCCCACCCCCCAACATGACCATTTACACTACCGCTAACTGGGGCTGGCCAGTTATTTTTTATTTTTTATTTTTTTTAATGAGTGGCTATTCCTGACTCTGTTTTGGATTCACAGTTCACAGTTACATGAACCATTCATATTATAGTTCTTACTTAAAATTCATCAAGCTAGAATATGTTCTCTGTTAGGCCACATTCATTTCAGGACCCTACTTTCCAAAGAAGGCTTGGCCAAAAGTGAATCCACAGGACTAGAAAGTCTGCATCTTTTAGTTTTAATCTCATATCCACCTCATATTTAAAAAAAAGATCTTCATCTTTATTGAGGTATAATTTATATAGATTAAACTTCACACATTTCACATGTACAGTTTGATAAGTTTTGACACATGCATGCACCTATGAAGCCAAACCAAGGAACCAGTGGGCAAGTACCAGGCCATGGAAGGCCCATCAGACAGCTCTCTGAAGTCTAAAAAATGACCATGAGCTAAGAAGACCTGTCAACCTTTACTCAGACCCCTTGGCTTTCCAAGTAAAGGAGACTAGGGGTCAGGTTGAGATCCTGCTGTGTCAAGGTTAGAGTTCAGTGTTCTCAAATCTCTGGGCGGTGGGGGGGTGGGTGGTGGATCAGGAGTTCTCTAGTGAAGTAGAAATGTTCTATACAGCTGAAACCTGTCCCAGATGGGGGTCTCAAAACTGCCAAAGTCCTACGAGGGCCCCTCTGTATCTCAGGCATACACCCAAGGAACTAATGTGAGAAGTGATGATGATAACAGGACCCACTTCATAGAGTTGTCGAGAGGACTTAATGGGTACATAAAGAGGCTGGAATCATGCCTAGTGTAGTAGTACCCAGCATGTAATTGGTAACTATCATTATTAGACAAGACTCAGTTGCATTTTCCTGGATTTAAAAAGCAATAGTTAAAAAATGTAGTTAATTTTACATTAAAAAATATAATGTTCTCAGTAATGATAACTTGAGATGAGCAAGACTGTTGAGTTGAAAAGTAAGAAATGCTATTTAAAGTCATTAGAGATGGCCAAGGGAAAGGGAGATATTTCCCTAACATGAATAGAGAGACTGTGAGTTGAAAAGTCATCAGTTTTCCCTCACCTGTCCTATAGATGTAATGTAATTCTAATCCAAATTCCAGTAATGTTTTCTGTGGAACTTGACAAGTATATTCATTTAAAATTTTTTGTGAATAAACAAAAGGCCATAAATACCCAGCATACTTCTAAGGAAAAAGATCAAGTTGCAGGGTTCTACTTTACCAGGTATCGAAGCTTATTATAAAGTTTTAATAATATAGTGTGGTGTTTACATGGGGATAGACCAACAGATTAATAGTACCAAAGAGAGCCCAGAAGCCTTCTCATTCATACGTGAAAATGGGAAATGGGACAGAATTGGGCTTAGAGCCATTAGGGAAATGACAACCCCATATAGTGTGCTGGGACAACTTCCTTATATAAAAGGAAAGTTAATTATGAGAGATTAAATACCAAAATATGAAAACCAAATTTTTTAAGTTTTAACAGGAAAATATAGTAGAATATTTTATGATTTAGGGAAGGGAAAGATATTGTAAACAATATATAAAAAGCAAACAAGGCAAACAATTGACAAAATCAACTACATTAAAATACATTTAAAATACACAGTAACAATTATAAAAATATAAGGTCAAACCAGGAGATGATAGCTTAACACGTTTAGCCATTAAAAGACAAATATCCAAACAATAAAATGTTTTCATGAAAGAATTCAGTTGAAAAAATGGCAAGCCAATGGAAAAAAGGGTGAAGACTTGAGGAGCTACTTCACAAAGAAGAAAAAGGAGAAAGTCAAGAAACATATGATAAAATGCTCAATATCATTAATGAAAGAAAGCAAATTAAAGTAGACATTAGAGATCAGAGGGAGGTGTGGCCATGGAGGAAGGGCAGAGCAATGTTGTTGGCTTTGGAAGATGGAGGACAGGGGCCTGAGCCAAGGAATGTGAATGGAGAAGTTGAAGAAGGCAAGGAAATGGATTCTGCCCTAGAGCCTCCAGAGAGGAGTGTAGTCCTGCAGGCATGCTGATTCTAGTGATGAGACCAGCTTTGGACTTCTGACCAGCAGAGCTCTGACATCATGAATTCGTGTTTTATATCTTTCAGTTTGTAATAACTTGTCATAGCACCAATAAGAAAGTAATAAAGTACGGCATGATGCTTTTCTTTCACAAATGATAGAAACACATTTCTGTCTAACTCAAGAAAAAAGTAATTTATTATCTCACCTCAAGCTTAAAAAAGTACCTGAGGAATAACTAGGACTGTAGACTCAAGTGTCTTAGGCTCACTCTCCATTTCTGGCTTTGCTGTTTCTCTGAGTGTTAGCTTCCTTCTCTTTCCCACAGAACTCCAGGTAGATCTCCACCCCTCCACCCATCAACTCTTGTCTTGGATTGACCCTTTTGTCACTTAGTTATCCTAGGATGAACAACAAGGACAAAGGAGCTAGGGCAGACTGACATCCTACCTCTTTGTGAAACCACAGGGATGAACCAGAGGAAGTTATAATATGAAGCTTAGAAGAGCACCAAGTGTCTGTTTTCTATCAACCTGTTTTGGCTTTAATCAGGCAGTGATATGTCTTTTTTTTTTTTTAAGATTTTGTTTATTTATTTGACAGAGATCACAAGTAGGCAGAGAGGCAGGCAGAGAGAGGAGGAAGCAGGCTCTCTGCCAGGCAGGAGCCTGATGCGGGGCTCGATCCCAGGATCCTGAGATCATGACCTGAACCGAAGTCAGAGGCTTTAACCCACTGAGCCACCCAGGCACCCCTGATATGTCTTACTTCATGGCTTCCTTCCATCAGTCAAAGATAAACACAACTAGAAAAAATTAATTTAAAATAACATCAATCCGGCTATTGAAAAGGATCTGGACCAATAAAACTATCAAAAGCAAAACTCACCTACTCTGTTGGTTTCCTCTTGTTGCCTTGATGGGTTACCAGTGACTTGGAGGCTTGCGCAACGCGGATTTGTTGTCTTGTGGTTTACGGTTCAGTAGGTCAGTAGACTTGGCTCTGCCTAGTCTTACAAGGTCAAAGTCAGAGCGCCGGCAGGGCTGCCTGCCTCCTTTGAGGCGGCTCTGAGGGAGAATCCATTTCAGGGACATTCAGGTTACTGGCAGCATTGAGCTCTACATTGTTGCAGATAAAAGGTTCCTGTTTTCTCGTTAGCAGTCACTGGGTTTTTTCTTCTTCCATTTTCCAAGCCAGTAATGGAAGTCCAGTCCATCTTATGCTTTTGTAGGGCAGGAAATCTAGACCTCTACCCATCTTAGGTTTTCACCGAGACTCTAACAAAAAGACAGATTAGGAAGAGAAAAACAGTTCACTATTGCATCCATTTGTATATGCTATGACCAGATATACCACTCCTAGGCCGCTACTAGAGAAACGAAATGTTCAAGAGACATGTAAAATAATGCTCGTAGCAATATTGTAGCTCATAGCAAGAAAAAATGTTGAAAAACCCCTTAGGAAAAATGCTGAATTATTAAAATGAATAAATCATGTTGTATTCATACAGTGGAATCAGGGTCATCACCTTGCTTAGCTCTGGGGCACTATTCACATTGTTAGCACCTTTCATATAGATCGTAATGTACTAGTGTCTGCCAGAGGTTGTACAAATTTGTATGGAACTCCATATATTGAGGAAAACGAATTAATCACAGCTATCAGCATAAAACAATGCAGAGCAAGAATAACAAGTGTCAGTTGCATTTGTGCAAAGTTAAACAGTAAGCAAACTGGTCATTTTGCTGTTAAGAGATATATACACATAGTAAAGCTATAAAAAATTAAGGAATTTTTAATGCAAAATACAGGGTACTATTAAATTCAGGGCAGGGATAGAATGTGATCAGTTAAGTCAACAGAAAGCTCCAAAGTTTTTCATGATACTCAGCTTCTTAAGCTGGCTAGTGAATATTAGATGTTTATTAAATTTACTATTTATCTTTAAATATATCCACTGGTATATCCATTGTGTTGTATATATGATACGTTTCACAGTAAAAAGAAATTTAACAAAAGAATAGTGAAATCATGGTATAATATAGTGTGATAAAAACACAGTCAGCTAAGAAAACAGGACTGTTAAGTTTAATAATCAAACTAAATGTAACTTCCCTATTAAAAGACAAAAATCTTTCAGATTGAAAATGAAGAGCAGTATTTTGCCAAATGTGGTTTTCAATGATCACATCTCAAATAAAGTGACATAAAGTGAGCAGAGCTATATCAGGCAAATTTAAACAAAAGGACAGTAGGAGTCAAGCTATTAATATCAGAAAAACTAGACTCTAAGGAAATGAATCGAAAGGAAGAAATGCTGTCATTTGGTACAGAAAAGGGTACAGAAAAGGGTACAGTGAAGATGAATTAAAACTTCAACATGCCTCTTTCAATACTGGACAAATGGACACAGAAAAAATAATAAAAACTAGATGAAAAAGCTCAATACTACACTGTACACGAAGAGCCATTTTTGTACATCTTTACGTTTCTGAAAGCAAGATGAGTCTCGATGTCATTGCCATTCTGTACTCGTTTTCAGTCATAGTTTTTTATTTTTTTCACTTCAAGTTATTGGTGCTATATGTGTTGCGTCTAATTGCCATTAAATTTTGAAGATCATATTACTACTTGGCACGAAAAAAATTACTGTGAATGCCAAAAATTATTATAGTGGAACAGTGATGTGAAATTTGGTCTTAGAGAAGCAAATCCTTATGCTTGGTGGAATGAGTAAAAATCCCCCATTATGTTGCAAATCAGTGACCACGATTTATAGAACCCAAGGAAGAACAAGTAGAAGAAGGTGTGCTATAGGATTACCCATCACCTGTCAGCATTGAAGCTTGCAGAAAGGGGGTCAGCAGCTTGGAAGAGAATCCTACAGATGCTAGCTAGTGCTCTGTCTGCTCATGTTTGGTAGTGTTTGGTAATGGCCACATACCAAAGTTCTTGATGGCCCAATAAACACCATGACAAAAAACCAGGAACATCCGGGCTTTTAAGTCTCATAATTATTTAAAGAGACAAATTTTGAACAGGCTTCAAAGTTATTTTGTAATTTATTTTGCAAATATTTAATTTTACATTTGAACAAGAATAAGATATAATAAAATATACAACTAAATACACCTAAAAGAACTCTTTACATATTTATAAAATAAAAATCCAAGTGAAATAAGGTATTGTATCCTAATGTGACTGGCACAGCCTTTATTTTCTTAGCAATACATGAAATAATAATGCATTTTAGAGCTGAGATCATTTTAGAATTGATGAATTGTGGTACAATTGATGTGATTATTTCTTTCTTTCCTATCTTCCTATCTATAGGGCATCAGCATCTAGTGTTGAACTCTCTGAATTGATTATGGACAGCTCAGCTTTTCTGTTTTCTATTCTAAAAGCCAGAGAGATTTCCTGAATATTTTCTCCTAGTCCACCTATTGATTTTTTTTTGGATAATTACATTTTAAATTTCACAAACATACTTTCTCACCTTTTGATAATTTCTTTTTCATATCTGCCTCTGTGTGTGTGTGTGTTTGTGTGTGTGTGTATGTGTGTGTGCACATGCATGCAAGTACACAAGTATGTGTGATGACTTCTGGAATTAGTGAACAATACTGATTGGAATTTTTAATGTTCTCGTCTATATTGTTTCCTCCAGATCAACTCTTTTGAGAGTTGATCAGCACTGTTCTTTCTATAGTAAACCAATGATATTCTTCAAAGTTCATTGTAAAGTTTGTCCATTCCTATCTAGTAATGCATAATTTTGATTATTGGCATAGGCAACTCGCTTCCATCATCTCTACTGTTACAAGTGTCTAGGTAGATCTATTTCTTCAGTAGGCTTCCCTTCAAAAGGTGTGCTTAGGGCGCCTGGGTGGCTCAGTGGGTTAAAGCCTCTGCCTTCGGCTCAGGTCATGATCCCAGGGTCCTGGGATCAAGGCCCGCATCGGGCTCTCTGCTCGGCAGGGAGCCTGCTTCCTCCTCTCTCCTCTCTCTCTGCCTGCCTCTCTGCCTACTTGTAATCTCTCTCTCTGTCAAATAAATAAATAAAATCTTAAAAAAAAAAAGGTGTGCTTAGTTGAGATGACTCCTGTTTGTGGAAAAGTATGTCAACTGGCTTCCGTCCCAGAGGGCAGATATGNGTGTGCTTAGTTGAGATGACTCCTATTTGTGGAAAAGTATGTCAACTGGCTTCCGTCCCAGAGGGCAGATATGGAGAGAAGCCTGGGCTGGCGGGCCTGTTTCCCATCGATTCCACGACTGCACTCTCCTGCTTCCTACCTTAACTCTAAGTTCAGAACCAGGCGAGTTCTCCCCTTGGACTCTAGTGTCCATATTAAAATCTCCCCTCTCGGGCCAGATTTTCAACATTTCTTTACAAAAAATTCACATTCTTCTGTATTCCCCAGAGAGCAGTTCTAGCTTGCCCATCACTTTGCAGCGGGGCGGGGGTGGGGGGGGCGGTGGTGATGGGACAGGGAACCAGCTGGAACCACTGGCGCCCCGTCTCCCTGTTTCCCTCGGCCCCCTCTCCCTCAGTATCCGTTGACTCACAATACTGAACCTGTCTGGGCGGGTCTGTGTGTGGCTCATGAGCACAATGCAGAGTGGATCAAAGACAGCGAGACCCATTTTAGGTCCCACCATCCTGTGACCTTGACCTTCAGCCCTGATCGGGGCCACCTCAATAGCAGGGTAAAGATGGATTTGCAGAGAGAACAGTCCAGAGGTTGGTTCCATGGATGGAGAGGAAGCAGCTGGTAGCAATTCAGAAGTTACTAACTAGTTAAATGACCTTGAGCGAGTTATTTAGAGTCCTTTGGGTTCAGAGTCTCCTCCTTTGTAACGAGAAAGGGTTTGCCCAGATGATCCCTAAGTACCTTCCAGCTCTAACATTCCCTAATAAACGTGCAGCCCAAGACTACTCAGGGCCATGCGCTTTACTTTCCTCATTGAGATTTTTCATTACTTTGTAAGCTTTTGTTATTTCAAAGATGACTTTCGTTGTTAGAAATCTAAGTCGGCTCTAGCGTGCTTGTTATATCGACACCTTTTTCATTTCAGTTAAAGACTTTGATGACAGTTTTCCAGAGAGAGCATGGCAAAATAAAATCATGTTTTCTGTTCTAACATTTGTTTCATCTTCATCTTTTGTCAGCGGAAATATTGCTATTTGTCATTTCAACATTTTCCAGTGACACTTCTTTCCTCATTTGGGGCCTTTGAAGTTTCTCTCAACAGAATGAAGGCCTCTGCGAACAGTCCTCCTGGGCTGCTGCTCCTGACAGGGAAAGGGGTTTTGGCAAGCCTGCTCTCGTGCTAATCAAGGCCTCTGGGCAGTCTCCCACTCTCTCGGATAAATAGGGCAGCATTCAGTTAGAGGACCAGGGTCTGGAGGAGAAAAACTGCCCTGGGGCTTAGTCTCCTACTGCTTTAGTGCGGCTGTTCGGAAGTAGGCTTATTTGTATTCGGCAGACCCTACAGGCATCTTTCCCAGGAGAGGCCAGGGGCTCCCGGGGCTGGAGGCAGAAGGGACAGCTGACCCGGTTCTCTCTTCCTGACAAGCACAGCTGGGGAGGGATGCAGGCCATAGAGTCCATCAGCGGGGGGAGGCCTTGCTGATCCGGTGGGTCACGAAGTGTTCCAGAAGGTGCATAAGATGTCTTTCTAGCTGCCTCCACATAGGTCATCTCCCCCAGATGCTGAACCGGGGCAAGTGTGTTTTCTGAGAAACAGATTTGAAATCAGGTTTTTTCCCAGTTTGAACTCAGGATTTTTCTGGTTGAAATCAGGTTTGTTTTAGAATACCCAGAACTTCTGATACTTCTTCTTTCAGGGGCAGATTGAAGTAAGGATAATTTTCTTACCTTTAGGTAGAGAGCAGAGAGAAATACTATGGGTGATGAGCATGAGGGATAAACAAATTTTGTTATTGGTAAGGGTGACGAGTGATTAAGAAGGGATTTATTAGACAGTCACAGAGATTCAGCATTTGAATAGGGAGGGATTTTAGGAATAATCTAAATGCCACCTCCATTCTGTGGAATCTAAGACCCGGAGAGTTTTGTGCCTTGCCCTGCTCTGAGCACACTGCCTTACACATTACAGCAGTTTATTGAACAGCTTTGGATTAAGGGTCCAGTAGCACAAATCCAGGTTGTGACAGTCCTCAGGGGTGTGCAGGAAGCACAGGGAGCGTGAGAGCCCGGAAGAGTCTCTGATGTTTACCACCCCTCCTTTCCCATGGTCTGTCCTGAGCCTTGCTCTTGGCCGTGAGACTCTCACCTAATAGAACATCATCTGCCCAGACCCAACAGGAGAAACCTGACCAGCATTCGTGATGTCCACCTCTCCGGGGCCCCCACATCCAATCAACCCAACACCCTGCACTGCACGGCCGTCCTCCCAGCCCCTCCCTCGTTCCTCTGCTCCAGCCTCATCCACTCCCTCCCCAGTGGAATCCTCAAACTGTTATTAGGGTCATAATTAAAAAACAAAAAACACTTTCATACCATTCTCCACTTTTCAGGGCCTTCATGGTCAAATCCAGTCATTTATTTATTTGTTTGTTTGTTTGTTTGTTTATTTATTTATTTCACAGAGGGAGAGAGATCACAAGAAGGCAGAGAGGCAGGCAGAGAGAGAGGGGGAAGCAGGCTCCCTGCTGAGCAGAGAGCCCGATGCAGGGCTCCATCCCAGGACCCTGAGATCATGACCTGGGCGGAAAGCAGAGGCTTTAACCCACTGAGCCACCCAGGCGCCCTCAAATCCAGTCTTGTTCAAGTGACATGGCCTTTCAGGGTCTGTCCTTGCACGTCTTCTTTATTTGCATTGCTTCCCAGTCTGTCTCACGTGAACCTGAACCCCGTTGTCTGATTTATACTCCGTGATACGTCATATCCTCGCATCTGTGGATGCTGGCCAAACAGGGCGTTTCCTCTCTGCTTCTTGCCGTCCTTATACCCACTGTCCGCAGTGCTTTGCAACCTGGAGAGCCTGGCAGGGCATCCCCAGGTCAAGGTAAGACCAGAGGAGCCCAGCTCTCTGAAACCGGTAACGGATCCTCCTACAACCAGGCTCCCCCCATACCAATGAGTTTAGGGCTCCCCATTTTAGATCTGGGGAATAAACTTACTAATGAGAGATTTTAAATAACGGGCTGCGAATCATATACCTAATAAGCAGCAAAGAAGGATTTGACGTTACTCAATTAACCTTCACATCGTACGGCTCATCACGAGGGGCAGCAGCCAGCCCTGCGGAAGGCACAACACCTGCCTTCTCCTCATTCCAAAAGGGCAAGCTATGGTAACTATGCTCATTTCTATACTAATCATGGTGGTCCATATGGAATTTTATTTTTGACTCTGGGTCTGGGCTGGAGACAAAATTTTCAATATGGACGCACTGTTGGTAATTATAATTGAAAAAACTCCATCCATTTAGAGGCAGATTACAGATTATGCTGGTCACGACAACCATTTTCCTAGGTAATTTCTCGCAGATAAATTTAAGAAAATCTAAAAACATTTCCAACATGGTACCACTTGGTGTCGCTATGAGTCTGCATGTAGTTGACAAACCAGCGCTTTCCTTTTCATGAATCCTAGACAAATGACAGCTTGTTTATTTTAAAGAAAAACTTCCGGGCTAAACTGGAATAGACCTATCAGAATTCAACTAAAATTCTGGATTTTCAATTTTATTTTTCAAAACTTAATATTATGCAACTTTGTGTTTATTTCAGTGGACGTACTCCAACAAACAAATCTTCTCGTATTAAAAATAAAAAGCCTCATCTTGGTGTACTGAGCGGAAATAACAGAACCAGAAGAAAACTCTCAAAATACTGTCAAGGGCAAATCAATGCAAAGTGAATGGAATTTTTGGAATTGATTTCTTACAACTAGTAATTTGATTATTAGTGCCACTCTGGTTTTATTGTGCTGGGAGTGCTGGAAGCACTTGGATCCATTGAAATGGCTAAGACAAATAATATTGATTGAATATTTGTGGCACGAAGACATTGCGTTAAATGATTTCTAAAGTCTTTAAAGTGTAAAAGTCTAATCATCGTCATCACCGTGGGCATTTAAATGCTTTACTTTTGTGTAATGCTTTGCAGCCTGTAAGGCACTTTATCTTAACGGCTCCCAAGAGGCGGAGGGCAAATGTCAGAAATACTCAAGGAAACCGTTAGAAATAAAGGAAAGATGGGGAAGCATCTGTGAGTTACCTATAAAAATATATCAGAGTTTATTAGACACATCTTGATATTGGACTGAATGTTTTCCACAGTACTTGCTAAGATCATTAGATTTCTTCATGGCTTAAAAAAACATTAAAAAACAAAGTCAAAGAACAAACGAATGACTGTAGGATTATAACCGTCACTCAGGGTCATCCCCCGGCTGCGTGAAGACTCAAGTTCAGCCAAGGTGCGTGTGTCCACTGCATTAAGGTGACCATCAAGTCTTCGTTGTTTTTTGTTGTTGTTGTTGTTTTAAGATTTTTAATTTATTTATTTGACAGAGAGAGAGACAGCAAGAGAGAGTACACAAGCAGGGGGAATGGGAGAAGGAGAAGCAGGCTCTCCGTTGGGCAGGGAACCTGATGCGGGGCTCCATCCCAGGACCCTGGGATCATGACCTGAGCTGAAGGCAGACGCCTAACGACTGAGCCACCCAGGTGTCCCAACTATCAAATCTTTGTTACACAGATTGTACCTTGAGGTCTAGACCTGTATAGTAAGCTGCTTACTGGAAATGGTTTCTCAGATGTTTGCAGGCATCCAAACTGCATCCAAACTGCCCAGATTTCAAAGTAAAGACATTTTCCGTCCTTGTATCTGCTGCACCCCACACAGTGCCCTCCTGATTTCCCTCGTGTGATTCCAGTCTCACCAGATGGCACCGCCTTCCAACCCCGTTCTCCAAGCCAGAAACCCAGAAGTCACCCTAGACCCCCTCTTTCTCTTGCCTCCCACATCCAATCACTCATGCCTTCTTGTTTATTTGTCCTGTGAATACTGATGTCTCTTATAATCTCTCTTCATCTCTCCATACCCATGGCCAACAGTCTAGTTCAAGTTCTCATCATCTCTCTCAGAAAAGGGCTACTTCTCCAGCTTCTATTCTCCCCTCACCTCCACACTGTTGCCAGAACCAGTCAAGAAAAGCGAATCAAGTCTCACCCCGCTGCTCCAAATTTTCTGATAGCTAACCCTTAACTACAGGATGAAATCCTTTTTTCCATGTCATGTGAGGACTGCTTCCTCTCTACCAGCACAGTACCTGTTAAGGCTTGAACCACAGCAACACTGAACTCCCCAGCAAGTGTTCCATCAGTTTTGGTTGAATTAATACAGAAATAAGTGACGGTGTGATTGGATGGCTAATGGACTTGCTCCTTAACCTGCCAATTGTCACATCACTATTAAAACTTTCTCTTTGGGGTCGTGAGGTTTTTATTGGGTTCAAAAATCCTCGAAAATGAATGATCAAATAAATGTGTGAATGTATAAAGACTTGGGAGTATCAGGATGTAATTTTTTTAGTTTATCCATGAATTTCTGGTTAGCCAGCTAAGCAGCTTCAGGGCGCTGATGAGCCCTGTGTTTAGAGTATGGGGTGTGGCCAGAGGATGCTGCAGGTACCCTTGACTTTCTTCCCAAGGTGGCTTGGGGCCATTGCTGGGAGGAATTACAGGAACTCTGCTCCTGTAATTCTCACTGCCACAGACTGCTGGCTAACCTTGGGTAAGTATCTAGTTCGGTTTCTCCTAAGCAACGTTAAAATAGCGACATTAACCTACCCCCCACAGGCATGTTAATAAGTACATTTCCCCCCAAAGTGCAATGTACGAATTTTCATTAGTCATAGGGCTACAATAATAGTTAATTGTCCCTAGTTCTCTTTGTTATTTACTGCTCAGTCAAGCAAAAGGAGTTACTGAAGGGACTGGGGAGGGGGAGAGGTTGTGAAATATGCTGATGTACCAAATAAGTTGCCAAGAGAATAAAAAAAAATGTAATCAGGACTGCCCAAGACCTTCTGATTTCCATCCCAACGAATCATTAGAGATTCTATTGCAAACTCATTTTCTTATCTCTTACCTCTAAGTCAGCTCCTCTGCCAAGGACTTTAGGACTCAATTTATCATCTCCCTTAACAGGTTCCTTGGCTGCCAGTGTGCCTTGGCTCTGGATCTACCCAACTGATTTACAGCAAAATTGATCCTGACTCAGAATGTTTGTGCTCTGGGTTTTAAATGCAAATGCCTAAGTGCTGGAGTAATAGACAAGCAATAGAAAACCCTTGTCCTATGTATATGTAACTTTCTTTTTTTTTTTTTTTTTTTAAAGATTTTATTTATTTATTTCACAGAAGGAGAGAGATCACAAGGAGGTAGAGAGGCAGGCAGAGAGAGAGGGGGAAGCAGGCTCCCTGCTGAGCAGAGAGCCCGATGCGGGCCTCGATCCCAGGACCCCGAGATCATGACCTGAGCCGAAAGCAGAGGCTTTAACCCACTGAGCCACCCAGGCGCCCTGTATATGTAACTTTCACTCCCAGCTCCTCTTCTGAAAGAGGAAAATTGCCTTTAGAACCAACCAAGTGTATCATACCACAAAACATCCTTCCCTTCTATCCTCTTCTATCCGGACATGCAAAGAAAAAATTAAGGCAAAGGAAACTTTCAGAAGGAAGAGTCTCTAGAACATCAAAAATCAAAGCAGCTTACCAAGCTTTATATTCTCAGCTGACTGACTCAGTCTTTCCAATATACTTATTGGTCAGTTAACAGGACAACTGCACTGAAACAAGTCAGTAATTGCATTGAGCTTCTCAATAGAGATGAATTATCATGGCATTAGAAATATTAGAAAGTCCAGAAATAGGCCATGCAAGAGGCTTCCACATTCCTCCTTTTAAAAGTATAAACCAACTAACCATAGCATGTATCTAGTCCAGTTGTAGACTAGACTGGACACATGCCTCTAGTCCTGGAATTTTCCTTTTTAGCTCACTAATATCTCTCTTCTAATATGGGTCCCTCTCTTGATGTTTTATTTCTCAGTCAGATGAACAGCCACCTCAAGCATCTTTTCCCTCTTTTGCTCTGTTGCAAATTAATTCAAAATCCTCAGGATACAAAATCATTAATGTGTGAACCTTTAGATGTTGGGATAATACAAGTAGTGTTTTGCAAATGAGAAAACTGAGACTTGCAAGGGTTTGCCCAGGATGCCTAGTTAGTTAGTGCCACAAACAGCTATGAGATTCATCCAAGAAAAATGAAATCAAATTTGAAGGCACAAGTTCAACATTATTTGGAAAATAGTATTCATTCCAATTTCAACTCAACACAAAATACTGGCCTATTTCATTTATATGTTGAACCATATGAATGAGTGTTTTTGTAGGTTGAAGATACCGTGGTGTGATATGTGACATGGGGAAGCAGACATGCACAATATGTAAATGGATGTGGCTGTGTTCCAATAAAACCTTATGAACATTTTGCTACTGTATTTCATCTGGGTTACCACAATCTTCTAATCACAGTCCTTAATCCGGTCCTTAGTAATGCGAGTCTGATCATGCATAGCACCACGGCCGGCCAGCTTAAAACCATTAACAGCTGCTGTCACCCACTGGGAGAAGTCCAGATTCTGTTGTGTGTTGTAAAAGACCGTTCAAGATTTGGTTTCCATAAGCCTTTCCCGTGTCATCCCGCCTTACCTACGGGGATACACTATTTCATTGATCTCAACTGGACTGTGCATAGCTCTAGAAATCTATGGAGGTCTCCTCTAGCTCTTTGATGTGTTGTTTATTCTGTCCAGGTTATGCTCCTTCAACACAACCTTCTCTCACTTCTCTAAACATTATACATTCTCTAGTTCTCCCCTTGGATGTCGTTCCCTTCAGGAAGTTTTCCTTGACCCAAGACTGGAATAAGTGATCTCCCAAGTACACCCACTAAAGGAAAAAATTAGATCCGTTGTCGTATTGGGCTGTAATATCACCTTCTCACTTGGCATATCAATGAGAGGGCAAAGAACTGTTTTTTTACAGGAGCACAGGATTGGGAGGCACAAAACATGTTTGTTACATGGATCCGTGTATATGTTAATACTTTGGGGAGTGGTATAAATATGATCTAGTCAGAATGTGAGCATAGTAACTAATGCATATTGCACGTAAAAATTTATGAATGACTTTACTATATATATCACTTACATAATTAATCTCCTCACTCACCTCCTTAAGAAGGTCTTTCAAAGAATCTCCTCTATTTTTACAATTGAAAAACTGAAAGGCATTTAAGTCAGAAGATTTGTCCAAGATTAGAAGATAAATTAACATATTCAGGTTCATTTTGTTTTGTTTGTAGAGAGTCTTCTACTTTTCATGGGTTGGAGGTGGGAAGAAAGTTACTATGAGTCTTGAACCTCAATGTGATTTAATATTATGCAAGGTGGCACTGCATTGATCAGTCTGTGCCATCGGGGTCTAATTTTCTGCTTATGTATGTGGACACAGGATACTGTCTATTTTGACAATATGAAGGTAATTCCCCCACACTTGCCACAGTCTGACTCCCCTAAAGGCTGGCCCAGGGTGCCATAAGTCAGGTCTGGGTTCAGGCATTGCTGGTAATGGCAGAGGGAGAAGAGGAGAAGACAGCTCCCAGCAGGCCCTCGCCTGGGTCTAGTGAATAATTCATTAGGATAACCACTGACTGGGGAACATCCTTCTTCCACTGATTACTTGCTTTTATCCACCCATTTATCTTCATTAAAGACTTTGTTTCCTCTCAAATACTTGTCTCCAGTTTTCCCATTTAAAGCTATTTTTCCCCCCCAGTTTTGAGGTTTTAGATTCACTCTCTTTCTACTCATACCAATGCTAACCACAAATTCCCAATGCAATGAATGTTTAAATACTAAAATTGCCCTCACTCTTGAGACATAACCAGATTTCACAATGTTCAGTCTTGACATCATTAGTATAGGATATAGACTGGTCAACTATTGTGACCCCTCACTAGAGACTTGTTTTATGTGAAGATTAATGATCAATTTCCCTTGCTGATGACACATTTCATTTTACATAGCTGAATTTCTGAATAAGTCAATTTAAAGGAATTTGGCAATGGAATGTTGATTTCTCACATTCCAAAATTATTAACAAAATACATATTCAGCAGTCAATGTAAATTTTATTCTCCCCCCCTCTGTATTTCAGTAATACTGAGGGAAAAAGAATAAAGTTTGTTTTGTTTTGTGTACTTTTCTACTTTAATACACTCATGATTATTATGATTCTGGTGCCACGATCTTCCTCTCATGTGCTGAATTTTAACCTGATGATTTTTACTAGTAATTAATATGATTAGTGGAAAAATTACCACCTGTTAATTTCTGAGCTCATTCTTTCTAATCTTTTTCTGAAGATGGGCACCATGTTGCCAGTATCCAATCTATTATAAGAGTTTTGAAAAATCATTGTAAGTTAATTAAGTTCTTGACTAATTTCCTTAATAGCCTAGGGCATTTGTCATTCAGACCTATTGCTTAATACACATCCATGTTTTCCAAGTATTTTTTTCACTTATTCTTTGAAAATAGCAATTTTTACAAAGTCTTCATTAGTTCCTAATTGTTCGAATTTATCTTCTTCATTACACCTGCTAAAGACCAATTTTAAAATGAGTTCATTTTCCCTGCTATTTTAGAGTTGTTTTTATATCTTATATCCTTTGCTTATTACAGGATTTAAATTATTCCAGTATATTTTGGCTTTGGTTTTGGGAATGGCTAAAAAAATCCTTTGTGTGTGTTTAGCATAATTCATAATAACAAAAATAAGGCATTTTGAGAATAAAGGTTTTTTCCTTCATTAAAAGAGTTATGCAGGTAACATTTCTTCTACTTCTTGTTAAATAAGGCATTAAACAGCTTTAGCTACTGAAGCTTGTAACTCACCTAGCTTTTCTTTTAAACATATCCTATTACCCATCAAACCAAGACGGTTTACTCAAGCATCCATGCTAGAGGATTATCTTACCACCTGCCTAAGAAAATGTGGTCCTAAGTAAAGACATTTTAATTCTTTGAAAGTACTTGGGCAAACAGGAAACAACAGCAACAACAACAACAAAAGTACTGAGTCAGTTTTCTTTATCTCAATGGAAAGCCTTTAGCCTTTGGTATTTCAAGTTTTTTTTTTTTTTCTATTCTTTGCCCCAGGGGTACAGGTCTGTGAATCGTCAGGCTTACATCTTTCACAGCATTCACCAAAGCACAAACCCTCCCCAATGTCCATAACCCATCCACCCTATCCCTACCCTCCCACCCCCCAGTAACCCTCAGTTTGTTTTGTGAGATTAG
>LNAC01000173.1:2651307-2778542 GCA_002007465.1 Ailurus styani
TTTCCTGACTTGTTGATTTTAGCCATTCTGACTGGTGTAAGGTGGTATCTCGCTGTGGTTTTAATTTGTATTTCTCTGATGCCGAGTGATGTTGAGCACTTTCTCATGTGTCTGTTGGCCATTTGGATGTCTTCTTTGGAGAAATGTCTGTTCATGTCTACTGCCCATTTCTTGACTGGGTTATTTGTTTTATGGGTGTTGAGTTTGAGAAGCTCTTTATAGATTTTGGATACTAGCCCTTTATCTGATATGTCATTTGCAAATATCTTCTCCCATTCTGTCAGTTGTCTTTTGGTTTTGTTGACTGTTTCCTTTGCTGTGCAAAAGCTTTTAATCTTGATGAAGTCCCAATAGTTCATTTTTGCCCTTGCTTCCCTTGCCTTTGGTGATGTTCCTAGGAAGAAGTTGCTGCGGTTGAGGTTGAAGAGGTTGGTATTTCAAGTTTTTTCACATGTAACTTTCATCTCAATTGTAATATTTGTATCCAAAATGCATTCTAATATGGAAAACTTAAAGATTGAATATTTTGAATTTAATTGATGCCTGCAAATTACGTTTTTACGTTCCTCTTATAGATTGAACGCTGCAGGGGACGGGGTCTGAATCCCAAAGTCCAGATTTCCATGTCAAATAAGTGTCTCCAGAAAGTTCCAGTGTGCCATCAATAAGGTTTATGATAGTGCTAAAAGCAACGTGAAACATCACAAGTTTGAAAACAGAATACAAACAGACGATGATAAAGCAAAGAGACTTTTTTTTCCTATGTTAATTTTACGTCTCATCAACTGTGAATGAGCAGGCTGGGGCCAGGCTCCATCCAGCAATTTCAAGCCTTGGCTAATGGTTCTGCATTCCTACACAAGATTCCTTCCCTTTTGGGGTCCCAGATTCATGCCCCTTTTGGCTACAAGTCAAATGTAGGTCTCACCCAGTGCTTTTGCCAGGACGCCCAGGGCCCCATGATTTCTATTTATACTGGTGATCTCCAGCACGCTCCTGTCCTCTCTGCCCACCCCACCTCCCCCCACCCCNTGTTCTCCTCCTTCTCACGCCCACAGATGTCCTGGTGCCTGGTCCAGCCTTTCCATCTGGAGGAGCAGATTCTGCTTCCCTCACAGCTTCTCTCAGAATTGACAGTTTCACTAAAACAAACAAAAAAGCCCCAAACTAAAAACAAAACAAACAAATAAAACACTGAATAGACTGTGAAAGGTGTAAGCCTGATGATTCACAGACCTGTACGCCTGAGGAAAAAAAAAAAAAGAATAAATAAATAAATAATTAATAAACCAAAAACTATTGCTAGTGGGAAAGTGGGAAGAACAGGGTTGTTTTGGCACATGACTGATAAAATGTTAAATATTACTGGCTTTGTGGGAAAACACTCTGGCAATAATTACTAAAATTAAAAAATATATACACCCCCCCAAAAAAAAAAACACTTAATAGATTTCCTCACAGGGCACCACGCAGGCCACATCCAAGCCTCCATCCTGCGTGTTGGACCTGTTGTGTTTCTGGAAGGCTGCGCGCATCATGTGATCATTGTAGCCAGGGCTGATGAAACATGGAGCCCTCATTTTCTTCTCAGTCTTCCACTGAAGAGCCGCTCAAGACTCAACTCGCTGCTGGGATTTAAACACACTCCCTTCCCCCGTTCCCACGTTCCCCACAATCACCTCTGACCCATTGCTCCAACCCAATTCTTTAGGTTGGCTCAGTTCTAAGGACACCCTTGGTCCCAGAGTCCTAAGGGCACATGGGGCGTCCAGAGTGAGGCCATCTGAATTGAGGGTGTGTTTCTGTGCTCCTGTGTGGCCCTGTCAGTCTGCTCTTGCTTTCTGTCTCTCCTGCAGAGCAGCAGAAGCTACTGAGTAGGGAGTGATGGCCAGTTTTCCTCACAGATTTCACAGGGAGCCCTGCAGTGATTTTTCTTCCTTCTCCTCATGCTTTTGAGTGCTCTGCCATTCCTCCAGGCTGGCCACTCGGTGACGATGGGCTGACTGCCGCTGAGGGCTGGTTTTTGCCTGGCTCTCGGGCCCACGTTCTCCACTGGCTTCCCAAATGTGAAATGAGGAAATCTGGATGAAACTCTGCAGTCATTGATGTCCTATCTGAAGCATTTCATCTGGGAGCTCAGCGAACCTCAGTGTGGACGAGGTGACTCCCCCTGCCCCCAATCTAGGGCATGGAGGTTTGGCTCTTCTGATCCAAGTTGACTGTTAGTGAGGCTTGGCCCTTCAGGTGTCTGTTTCTCATACAGAATTACAGCCATTCGCAGTGAGGCCAGTCCTTCCCTGACAGTGGGGAAGGGCTGTGTGGTCTGCAATAGCTTGAATACCTATTTGACGGTAAACGGCATGCCTAGGGTGGCAGGCAGGGATATTTTTCTGACTGCTAGTAATACCTGGGAGTGCTGGGCAGAGGTGTTATTTCCGTAGATACCACAGGGCGGAAAGTGGGTTAGGTACTTTATGCACACACTGGATGTCAACGCTGTTCTAAAATAGGAAAGTGCTATCGGTGATGAAGCATAAAGAACTACCAGACGCAGAGGCTGATGTTAGTGGAAACCAGTGTATGACGTGGTAGAGAGCTGACTCTTCATAGAAAATAAGAGTCTGCTCTGGGTCTTATAAGAAAAACTTGAATTAGTTTTAAGACAGTTACCTTGGAAAAATATAAATGCGAGTCTGTTATGAGGGCGTGTGGTGGTGGTCTCTGGGGGGCTGTTGGAAAGGGGGGTTGTTTTGACTACCCCGCACCTCTGAGCCTTCCTCCATCCAGAGTCTCCCCACCCTGTGCCTAGAGAGCCCCGCCCAGTCTTGTCCATGATTAGTGAGAGAAACCCGAACTGTCCTCCTGAACCCAGGAAGTCCTTTTCTCTCCTCTCTCTCTCCCCTCAGTCTCTCTGTTGCTTTCTTTGTGTATCTTGGGTGAGAGTCCTCTCCAAATACAATATGAGGCTCATGGCCCAGTTCTATCTAATCCAGTCACCCTGACGCCTTGGTGTGCCTCAAGGAATGATTGTGTGTGTGAGCCAAGGGGATCAAGATTCTGGAATGTTTTGGCTGGGGAAGCTCATGCCTATGTCGGCAGTGACAAGATTTGAGTATCATCGTGAGGAAGAAAGACCATTCTCTCCTTCTGGCATCTAGAGGAACTGCTTCCAGGCCAGAGGTTGCAAGGAGTCTTCTAGCCATTCGGGTGGGAGAGAGCTGTAATTGGGGGACACAGGGTCCTCTGGCACGGGGCATGCTTTCCATTTTCTCTCTGTGGAGGGCCATCAGTCAGACTGACTCGCTGGATCTGAGGACTCACTGGAACCCAAGGAAGGTGCTAATTGCCTAGGAAAGACACGGTTACTGAGTGGGAGTGGAGTTCAGAGACATTCAATCCGAGTAGTAAATGGGGAGCAATTCATTGTACTGCTTGAGACATATCAGTGCCTAAATCACCGGAATGATTTTTCTCCCCTGATATTTTTCTTCTCGTGTCGTGCTCGCCAAAGAAACCAGATTATGTTATGAAATAAGCCATAAAGTTTTTATTTCAACATCTGGCGCTAGCAAGTTCACATATCTTCACACCGAACCTGCCTTATCAAAATCCTTATGAATGGAGATTACCAAATGAAATTGTATCAGTTAGTTCTCTCTTACTCACTAATGACAGAATACAAGAATCTGGCAAAAAGGGAAAGCTACAGCTTCAGTCATTGCTTGATCTAGGGCCTCGACTGACTTCATCAGAGTTCGGTTTTTTTCTCCATTTCTGGGCTCTGACTCCTCTTGAGTAACCTTCATACTCTCATTGCATGTGGCGGCCCCCAGTGCTGCTTGGCTCATGTATGTCCAGATTAGTGTGTGGGTGTGAGAGCAGCAGCCTCAGAATAAGCCTTCTGTGGCCAACAGCCCGCGACTGGATACCATCGCTGCTCGCCCGGGCCACAGTGAGCCCCATGCCCTCGGCAGCATTAAAGACGGGTTGAAATGGGGCAGATGTGGTTTCCCACAGAAAATTCAGAGTCTTTGAGGGATGATTTTCACTCATCACTCTGCTGTTTAGACGGGGCAAATTGAACGATGATGTAAAGAAAAGTGGGAGCTGTGAAGAAACAGGATTCAGTCCTTTCCAGCCCTTTCCTGCCCATCTTATGTGTTCTTCACGCAGGTTGAGGCAGGAACCTACCTTCCTCGTTCTGTGGCACAGCAGCACATAGCTGTGATGGGAAAGATCCAAGAAAAATAATCTTACAAGTGTATTAAAATGAAAAACAAAAAAACATAGAGCAGAAGTGACTGCAGCTGGGGGAAGCCAGAAGGTGAAGTTAAAATCCAGGAACTGGGACATCAGCCCTGGGAGCCAGTAACTGGCGATGTTGGTCCCAGCCCTGTTTGCTCTGCCCCAGGCTGGGAGGGAGGAATTCTTTTGCAAAGATTTCAGACTCAGCACATCTGTCTGCCTGAGGGCCCCATGTCTTGGGGAAGCAGCTTTGACAGGCTCTTTCTACCCTCCTCACTAAGAGGAGCAGGGGTGAAACATGAGGGAGCCAGCAGCCTGTTGCCTCGGGAGGGGTCCTGTCATCTTGACTCCCATCCCCCCCGCGGAGCCTTGATGGTAGGATTTTATTTGACTTTTCATTTAAAATTGAGATGCATTCATGAGCAGGCGTCTTTCATGTGCAGGTGAGCGGTGGGAGCAGATGGACCCCATAGAAATGAAGATTTATTTTTCATGTGACTGTCTTTAGCGATTAAACATGAAGGGAACACCAGAGAGAGAGCATGAGGAAGGAAGAGGCTGCACTTTCTCTTTCTCCTGCACCCCTCACAGGGGTGCGAGGTCAAGCTGAGGGCCAGGGGCTGCCTTGATGGCTGGTTTGGGTCCTAGCTTATGTGAGGAGATGCTAAGCATGGGGGAGCCGGTGGACTTCTGGGAGGACCCAAGATCTGAGGAACAGGCAGCCCCTGCTGACTCGCTTGATGACCGTACTTGAAACCGGTGTCCCCTTAGAGTTTCAGTGTACATATACTTCGACTAAGTGATCGCTAAAGTGCCACCTAGCTCTGAGGACGTGAGTTCTTCAGCGGGATCTTGATGTTGTCTCATCATTATCTCCATTGTTACATCCTGGGCATCGTAGTCAACCTATATATCCGTGATCCCATTGAATCCGCACTTCAGCCTTCCCGGGGGTATATTATTAGCGTCGTCTCACAGATGAGGCTACTCTATCCCGGAGAAGTTACACGACGTGCTCTAGATGACTCAGCTGCGAAGAGGCAGAGCCAGGAAATAGAGCCAAGTTCCCGCTGCTTCTGAAGTCCATGGTGCCTAACCAGAGGAAGGCAATTTCTCTGCCAATGATGGATTCATTTTTTTAAACTCATGCATTAATTTACAATAACTTTTCAATCAAGTTTATCTAAAATCAAACACAGATTATGTTTTTGAACCTGAGACAGTTGACTCTTGTAACAATACCTATTAGCATATCTGGACGAGGAGAATACTGATTCTATTTGTACGATCATTGATGAGGCCAGTTAAAGTAGTTGAAGTAAGAAGCGTGTGGAAACTAGCTGAGTATTGTTGGTACTAAAAGGCTTATAGGTTCCTTTCTCCCTTCTTTATTAAACAAGGGTAAGATCCTAAGGAAGAGGGCATCACTTTGCTATCGTTGCACTGAGCAAATTTCGATTGGGTTTCTAATAATCTTTTGCTGGGGTTTGGAATGAAAAAACTTGAGACTAGTAAGTTCAGTCTCAAGTCATCTATGGCCTAGACGTGGCTCTCCAATCAATGGCAAAGAATCTTCCGAGAGATTACATGCATGCCCTGCAAGCCGTAAGTCACGACTAGAATGTGTGAGAGGAAGCCAGGGAGGTCAGCTCAGCAGAAGAAACAACTTGCCAACAATTTAAGCCGTTCAAGGAATGAACAACAGTCTCAGAAAACAGCGGACCTGCTATCATTCTGGGTCTTCAGGTGCACGGGGAAGAAGGTGGTCCTTTGTTGGGTAGGGTTACACCGGAAGTCCTTTAATAACCCTCTCGGGGCTAAGACTCTGTGCTTCAGAGATCCTATGACTCTGCTAAGGCGTAATGGTTCTATCGATGTGGCTTAAAGTGCTGGGGTCTGGAGCCGACGGCCAAGAAAGAATTCTTGAGATGTCTTTGGTGCAAAAAGGTGGTTTATTCAAGCCCAGGGACAGGAGCCTTGGGCAGAAAGAGCTGCGTTGGGATCCTGAGGAGTGGCTGATTGTGTAAGATTTCCATCCTGGGGGGGAGGTGGGAAGAGGGGAGGGAGATGTTAGGGCTCCGGGAAATTGAGACCGTGGGTTTCTGGAAGTTTGGCAACTGATACGCTTTTCAAATGATACTCTTTCAATTGATATTGCTTTTCTCTTGTAAGTCATTAAGACAATTGCAAACTGATAGCGACTCCCATCAGGCGTGGCCTTGATTTCTATCAGTTAACAATTTATTTTTCCGTTTCCTTTGTTCTAGGGCAGCCAGGAGTGCTTGAGGAATGTTACTTATATTCCACCTGAGAGGAGGGAGGGCTGCAGGCTGTTAGCTGGTGCTTTGCCCTCAGCCTGCCTTCTGCCCTCTCTCATCACTAGGGAAGAGCCAAGAACCTCAGGAAGCACTTTTTATTTATTTACTCATTCGTTCATTGTGTGTGCACGTGTGTGTGTCTCTACAGGGCCCTGGGCTACGCAGCACGAGGGTTAGAAGTAAGATATGTTCCTTCCCCGGGATGAGCTGATAGTCTGACAAGGGAGGGACGCATGTAAAATAGAAAAGGCAATAAAATTTGACTGATGTTACTTTGGAAGACTCCACAAGGCATAATGGATGTGCACGTGGAGGTAATCAGTGCTTTCTCTTTTTGGGTTAATAGCTTGTTTTCTTCGTTATTTGGCCACTCTTTGATTTGGAACGTTCGAAATCAGCCACTAGCTTTTTCTGAACCAGTTCTGGATATCAGCTCTGCAAATAGCAGTCAAGGGGGAAAGGACACTCCTCAATGCCAGCCCAAAGGAAGTGGACTGGGTAAGTCTCCCTGGAGATGCGATTTGTGATTTAGTAGTGTAGCTGGGGTCAGAGTAATGGGAAAGCTTGGGCCTAGCCTGGGATAGGAGATAACGGAGAAAAGAGAACCAAATGATAGTCGACAATAGTTGGAACTCACTGGGCCATCTGTACTTCTAGGCTGTTTCGTTTCCAAGGATTGAATCAAAGCATCTACTGACAGCAGAATGATAAAGCTTCGGGGGATGCAAACTAGATGTCTTAAGTCACTACTCTCAATGTAACACATTATAAAAGAATCTAGAATGAACTACCATCCCATAACCTGAGAATGTTGCTGTCATGACCTCTTTCTTGTGTGATCCGATAGAAGAGGCTTCAGATAAGCTTTACTCCTTCAATTTTTTGGAATCACTTATTTCTCTCTTTTAAGAATGTCCAGAGAGAGGGATTTATTCTTGTTTGTCTGGCATCCACTGCCCACAGGGTAAGATCAAAGCCCATGGCTTAGTTACAGAAGGCTGTGAATTCTGTGCCAACTTCTTGTCATTCTTACCCCTGTACCCCAGCCAGGTCCTCACTGATGGGCTCACTGTCCCTCAGACACGCCACCGTTTCATAAATCCAAGCCTCGTGCACACTCTTCCCTCCATCTAGAATACCCTTCCCAACTTTGTCATTAGTTCATTGGTGGAGGTTTCAGAAGAAATCGCATTTTTAATCTTCCCTCACTCTTTCAGGCACAGTTACGGATTGTTCTATTTTCTGTGCTCCCCTAATTCTGTTCCTTTTTGCGTTTTGGCCTTTACCACGTTATATTGAAATATGTTTTTACGTTAGTTCTGGCTTTCCCTTTTGATTATAATCTTCCAGAGGACTGGGACTGTAACATTAATTTCTGAATCTCCATAGTCGATGATAGCGTTTGAGGGTGGATATTCGATTGATGTATGAAAAATGAGCGAGGTAAACTAGATATATCTGGGAACTGGGTGAAAACTTCTCTGTACTCTCAACATACCCATATATTTCCTGTCATGGAAAGCACTGTATGATGGACTTATTACACTGTTGTGGGGAGAATCCTAGTCTAAGAGCCAAGTTACAAGAACATATCACCAGCCCTGTCAGCTAGTTGTCAAGCTTCAGGGAATCACTTAAATTGAAGAAATCCTTGGTTTCCTTATCTTTACAGTTAGTGTTGAAGGAGATTGTCTTGAAAATCTCTACCAACTAACAAAATCTGTAATTCTGTGAAGCAGCTCATGGCCCAATTATAATGTTCAATCAATGCTATTAAATGTTATTATAGAGCAAAGGGTTTAGTGGTCATGGAGCTGTAGAGCCTAGATTCGAATTCTAGATCTGTAGCCCAATGGTTGTGTGACACTGGGTACATCATTTACTATCTAAGCTTTAGATTGGTCATCTGAAAAATGGGAATGAAATGAAAATGTTTTTGAATTTGGTTATTACTTACTTACCCCATGCGTAGTTGTTAATTATGTCATGGTAGCTAAGATGAAGGCACCTTCACCTCTTGGCTGACCTACCTCAATAATCTGGACCATTCTCCCTGCTTCCAGAATAGAAATTTTAACAATGAAGTCTGATCACATGATCCCCTTGCCTTAAACCCTCCAATTGCTTCCATTTTAAACTTAGAATAAAACCCTTGCTCTTTATGTGGCCTATAGGCACTTAGGTGTTCTGACCCCTGCCTACTTCTTCAATGTCCTACCTGACCACTCCTATTCCCATGCCCCAGACCATAGACCTCCTGTCCCCCTAGTTTTGGGCCTTTCTCCTTGCTCTTCCCTTGTCTGGGTTCTCTCATCATTTTGGTCTCTATATAAATATTAAATGTTAAAATGATAGTTCCTATCCATAACACACTTCTTTTTACCAGGAACAACTCTGTATCTCTTTACCCCTAAGACTTACAGATGTTTAGTGACGTGTCCAAAATTACTTAAACATTAGAAATTAGATCCCTCCCAAAATAAAACAAAATTGATATGAGAGAAAGCTTCCTCCCCCATCAATTAGAACCTAGGGGTTCTGTATCTTTTTTTTTTAAGATTAGATTCAGATACATTGGCACTATTCTATTTCTTTAATGTAAGAAGGGCCCACTTCCAGGTTTGCTGAGTGAAGATTTACTACTGCAGCTGTCACTGGGGTCACCAATCGTCATTATAGATATGGGTGGTGTAGCTGTGGATTTCACACTATTTTTCATATTCTGCAAAGCATGGGACACAGACTCGATTAATGCCTCAAGTGTGAACGTAATATGAAAATTGGGACTGCATTTTCCAAATGGCATGCCAAAGCAAAATAAAACCCTGTATTCCGTAGTCACCAGATTTTACCAGCAAGCACAATTTTGTGTGTTTCAGAGATGAACATGAGGAAAATACCTGACAAACGCATTTCACTAATGATAATCCAGCTGTAGATGGTAAATAGATATGAATTAACTGCTTTTAAATGATTATGGGAGATGCTTAACTGGGCCACAATGGGCATAAATCAATATCCACTCTTCCAATCTTTTTCACAGCGATTAGAGTTAAGAGACAGTAAAAGTACTTTTAAATTAGTGGGTGACCGGAGGGTAAGTAAGGAGCAAATGCCAGTACTTGATGGGTCATCTGTCCCAGTTTCTTGTGCCCAGTGGAAAGGTCCTACTTGGTACTCAGACTGACATTAAAAATGTCTTTGTGTTTGTCATTTCCAAAGTCACTAGTATAACAAAATTCCCGAAAGCCTGTCAGGGTTTACTCAATATGCCTTTGAAATTAGGAAACTCTGAGCGCTGTCCGTTGTGTAGCCAAAGGGAGGAGAATATAGTTCCTGTGACATGAAAATGGATAGCAGGTGGATGAGCGGCGGAGTGAACTGAGGTCTGGGATGTTTCCCTTTCAGAGGACTGGTGTTACCGCCACACGCAAAAATTCTCTTTTCAGAGTTCTGTAGGTTTTATTTCAATGAGGAATATGCCAGAGAGTCATGAGGATAAAAGGTATTTTCTTTATACATTGCAAAACAAAGAAAACATCTGTATCTTCGAAGCAATAGCTATATGCTTAATAAAACTTTCTGATAGTCCCATTCCCCTAATTGCTGACTATTCTTTCTGGTGAAGCAGAATCAGTTAACTTTGAATTTTCTGACTCTTGCTCATTACTGTGATGATGCCCTGGGGGTTAGAAGGATATGCAGCCTTTCAAAGTTGTCTTCAGAAAGAGTGGGATTTATACAAGCAGGAGGAAAGAAAAAAATAGTGGGTTTTGAAACCGTTGCCCTCAACATTTTTCAGGCATTGGCGTCTGTGGTGATTTTGTTCAAGCGAGTAGAGGTCTTTTGGCACTGGGTGGCTGACTTGACTTGGAAACTCCAGGATCAAAAGTGGGCATTTGTGATGCATTTAGAAAAGAACATTTTTCAGCATGTCTGATGATTTGGTGTATGTGTCTCCTGACATCCATGAGCTCACCATCATTGTCACGTACAGGAGCTACAGCAAGTGTCTGCAAAACACTGGCCACCCAGCATGATGGGAAATGCCATAAAGACCACAGGAAGATGCTGGTCTGCTGTTTTGAACAACCTAGACAGCATTATAGTCACTTTATAATACCTACAAGACACAAAGCGATGTTAGCACACTTAGGGCTTACTATAATCTCTTTCTTAATTAACTAAATTTACAAATACGCCTCTTACTTTTTATCAATAAATCTTGAATGTTTTATAATCCAGAAGAGGTCAAGAATGAAACACTGGGGGTTTCATCTTAGCCTGTACATGGTATATGATATTTTCAAGTTGTTTCTCGAGAGTTTTGAAAAGTGGTCATGAGGTTTGAGTATATTAAACCAGGCTTATTTTCAAAAGTTCAAGCTTTAATTTCTTGAAAGTCTTTTAAATAGCACGGAAATTTTAGCCGAATCCAAACATAGACTCTTTATAAACTTATTACTGTCTATAAAATCATGAGTACCAGTAGTGAGGAAATTGAATAAAGCTAAATAAATAAAACTCCAAAAAGAAGAGAAATAATTATTCCTTCTCCTCTCAAAGAAGTAAAAGACCACTGAGAAATTCAGTCAATAAACATTTAATGAAAAACTACTTGAAAAGATCTCCTTTGAAGTCGTAATAAGAACAGCAATAAAAAACATAAAGCCATTGTCAACAAGACAGTCACGTAAAGTGATCATACATGTATACACATCACAGCTGCTAATTATTTATTTGTCATCCCCTTACTGAGTATCTCCAGGGCATCAGACGTGGTAAGAGTGCTGGACACCAATAATCACAACGACAATCGCACGACTAAGGACAGCAAGTACTATCCATTGAGAGCCTTTTATGTGCCCGGCACCTCTCAGGACTTTTCCATTTTGTTTTAGCCCCATTTTAAAGTTAAAGAACAGAGGATTAGAGAAATTAACTCTCTAATACAAGCGTTCAGAGCTGTTTACGGAACAGGCAGCTAAATTCTGTTTTGTTTGGCTCAAAAAATGTCCCGCTGTGTCTTCACAGACACAGAAGCCAAGTCTGCCTTCCCTCAAAGGTCACAGGTCATAAAGGGGATGCAGACATAGAAAGAGTTACAAAACAATGTAGTAATTCCTATGATCAGGTATATCTATAGTATCGTAGGCATTAGGGAGAAGGGAGCTTCTGTCTCTTGTGGCTCATTCACAGAAGAGATGCTAGTGCCATTTTGAGTTTGAGTGTGAGTAGGAGTTCGCTACACGGTCAGAGATAGGAAGGCACGCAATTAAAGAGAGTAAAAAAGAGCGAAGTGTCATTGCATGGGGGGAAGTCCACATGGCTCAATGAGCCTTTGCAATGGAGCGCATTTGTAGAATTGCTGGGGACTCTGCCGGAAGAAGGGGGCCAAGAGCGTGAGGAGGTTGGCATATGCATGCTAGGGAGGTGGCATTCTATTCCGTAAGCAATGGGATGGCTTCTCCCTCTCCCAAGGGCAGAGCCCAACAGCCCCCCTCCTGACCCCCGCTCGTGCTCTCTCTCTCCAAAATAAATAAATAAAATCTTAAAAAAAAAAAAAGATTGCTTTTGGGAAGATGCAGACAGTGACTCCCCACACAGACACGGAGAACTTTCCCTCCCCGGATGCGTTCTTCCCTCGGCAAGGGGTGTGGCAAGGAATGAAGATAAGGTCTGTCTATGGAGGGCAAGAGTGGCCGGTTTGTCAGTGTGCCCTACAGAAGATCAAGATCTTGTCTGGAGTTCCTCAGCTGTGACCCCAAACCATTCTGTGTGCAGGCTCATCTGCATTGTCCCCATGGGACTGGGGGTCAGGGGGGACTGACCAATGCAGGGGGGACAAAGGAAAGCCAGGTCTTCCTTTCTCTGAATAACAAACTGTCCACATCAGCGTGTGGTTCGCGGCCTCCATCGTTGGGGGGTGGGGGAGGCAGCTGCAGCAGGTGTTATTGCTCACGATTGCTTGAGGGCTTGACCAAGTGAAGCCAGAAGAGAGGCCACGTAGGGAGTAGGTTTGCAAAGAAAAGGGGCCCTTGGTGGGTGCGAGGTGTGCATGCGAGGGCAAGGAGTGAACCGGGAAGTGCCTGGGAGTTATTACAGATGAAAAAGGTAGTATGATATGGGAAGGATCTATAGAGCAGTGATTAGCCGGACCCTGTCTTAAATAACCGCGATGATTCCTAGATGGGTAACGATGAAGACCACCGGAGCTAATGGGCGGGGGGAGCCAAGAGTCCAAGCGGGAGAAGGTGCGGAGTAGCAGCCCAGGCTCGGAACCGGGGGGCACCTGGAATGAGTCGTGGCTTACCTGAAGCTCCCGGAGGTGCTTCCATGAAGAAGAAAGAACATCACTGACTGCTCCTCCCGTACCCCCACTTTTCTCGGCGAAGAATGGCAGAGCGCAGGGAAGCAGGCTTTGTTTCGGCTTCCCCTTCAGGACTGAGATGGCTCATGTTTGTTTTTGTTTTTGTTTTTTTTAAAGATTTTATTTATTTATGTGACAGAGAGAGAGGGAGATCACAAGTAGGCTGAGAGGCAGGCGGAGAGAGGGGGGGAAGCAGGCTCCCCGCTGAGCAGGGAGCCCATGTGGGCCTCAATCCCAGGACCCTGAGATCATGGCCTGAGCTGAAGGCAGAGGCTTTAACCCACTGAGCCACCCAGGCGCCCTAGAATTTTTTTTCTTCTTATTTATTTGCTTGTTTGTTATTTATTTACCTGATGAGAACATTGTCCTTCCTTCAAAATCTTGGTGTTTTGTCTACTTTTCTAATTAGAGAAGTCAACTAGGTGGTTTGAGAATTCTTACTGCTTATTGATTTCTTATTGTTTATATGAATGTTAAACATGACATTTTAATTTTCACTAGGATACATGTTTTCCTGAAAGATGCTTTTTAAAAGAACTGACTTTGGGTTTGTTACATTTACTGTGGTATAATTCTTCCCTTCATTTTATTCATCTTCTGGAAATGTCATTAGTGGTAAAAACTAAAAAGGCAAATGAAGATATCTGGAGAAGCAAGCTGCCCTTGCTTTTCCTCTGGATAAATTATACAACAAGGTTACTCTCCCAATTAGATAATGTCTTGGGAGATAACCAGTCACTTTCTAAATACAAGCACATTTGAATTTTAAAATGTAAGGTTTATAAAAGGTGATACATTTTCAATCTCTGGGCTAAGTATAAAGTGTAGTAGGACGATGTGGGTGTGAGAAATATGAGCATAAAAGTCAAGAGACTTGTACACTTAACTACAAACACATGCAAACACGTATGCGTGCATATGTACATATGTAAAAATTTGCATAACCCTTTGAAAACATTTTTGATCGTTTCATTGTTGAGTTATTATTTGAACTTATTTCCTTCGGTGTTCTCCTGTTGCTTTTGTCTACAATGATTCCATTAATATTAATATTTTTGAGGGAGAGAAGGGATTCGGAGGGAGCATGATAGGCGTTTTGCCATTCTTCGATTAGATGGAAAGATCTAGGGCTGGAAATTTCTATTTTAACCTCTGATTTCTCCCAAAGGATACACGCTTTTCGTGGGCGTCTAATGAAGTAAAGACAGATTATAAAAACCCAGTGACTAATATATAATGATAAATATATTTGTGTATTTAATCTAAATGCAAATTATCAACAAGACTCTTAACTTTTCAAGTTAAAAACTTTTCTCTAGCGGCTTTTGTAACTTTAACAAAGATACTAAACTACTTTGTACACTTTCAAAACTACTTTTTTTTAAATGTCATTTCTGGGGGTATTTATATTTTTCAACAATATAAATCATAGTCTCCATTTAGCCTGACGCTGCTGGTTCAGGAATATGGAATACAGTATTAGTTTCTGTAAGAATGAATTGACTTCACTATGAAGTAAGGCTTTCTCAGTATCAGCCCTACAGAAATATATTGGTTACAGCTAAAATGTATGGTTATGCTTACGCTAAAACATACAGACATTATAAAACTGTATATTGGTTTCGGTAACAATGTATCCTTTCCAATGGATTCATGTGGCTTTCAGCAAGAATGTATTGATTTCATTAAAATGTGCTCCTTGAGATAAACAAAAATTCAGTTAAAATGCATTGGTTTCTGTTAAAGTTCATTGACTGAAGTGAAGAACATTACACTGTTATTGGGTAGCCTCAGGGTTTGGTAAGTATTGAATAGAGAAGCATACATAAGTAATAATAAAGGCTGGGGAAAACAAAGATATTATAAACTGTATAAAGATGTAAATATTCAACATGCGTTATTAGATTGAATTTTCTCACAGGCAACAAGAATTGGCTCAGGTACTTCGCACAAAGTTACTACAACCTCAGTGTATTCTGAATTCATAGGAACTCAAGTTAACTTAATGCATAGAAACTCTGGTTTTCCCTCCGTTTAAATTACTCCCCGGGAGGATATGAGGTCCACAGGATGCTCTTCAAGTCACATATTGTCTGAAAATTTCCACTTTAAAAAACTGGTTGGTCTTTTGGTGGGTTAATGCATTTTCCCCCCCAGTAGGGTCAAAAATATCTGCAGAGAATAGATTACTCTCTAGGAGAATCCGGTTGATTTTGCTTAATCCTACGTTGTGTCTTTATACTTGTGGAAAAGGAAGACACAGAAGGAAGAGAGAGGATGGGTAGATACAGTTAACCATATTTCTTGTTTTGGCTTCTGAACAAACAAAGGAGAACCTAAGATTCCTTGGGGTGAATTATATTTCAACAGTGTTAATTATAAAACCGTCTAGTTTTCATATGAGCAGAATAGAGGCAGGTGCATTTCATTCGGGGAAATACTATTTTCTTTATTATCATTTTAGATGATCTGAGCCTTGTGAGGCTAGAATAGAAAAATTAAAAACATAAGCAAAAAGAAAAATTAATTTAAATCACTGATATTTTAAGTGAAAAAAAATGACTGTTTTGTGCCTGTTTTTAACAGAATTTTTATGCTTTATAACTATTGATCTATTTATCTATTTTAAAACAAGTCTGATATTAAATCCTATGGACTTTGTTCTAAACTGCTTTTCAAGGTATATAGGAAATTGTGTAAAACGTAAATGTAGAGCTAAATGAACGATTATATAGGTAGCATTTGACTAAGGTGGCCTGAACATTCCCATCAGCTGGACTAAACTTAAGACAAATTTCTTCCAGACTATAGGCCCTGACCTCCCTTTTCTTAGAGATTTACTTTAGAAAACTCATAGTTGTAAATTCTTTCTTGCTTCTTTGAGATGGAGATCTTCTGCCACCCAAGAATGTCAGTTCAGGAAGGACCCAAGAACCACTCTCTGAAGTGTAATCATCAAGAAAGACAAGTGGGAGGCAGGAGCCTAATTGCAGTGTCCGTTAGCAAACACAGATGGCCTGAAAACATCAAGCAGGCTCCCCACTAATGTACTCCAGTACTTTTTCAGGAATTCTCTCTAGTGTTTAAAAATCCTCTTGCTTTTTGTTTCAGCGGAGTTGAAGTCAATCTCTCTCCCATATTGCAGTAGTCTTGAATAAAGTCTTCTTTGCCTGTTTGACTCTATCCAGTGCAATTTTCCTTTGACATACCTGTGCATGGACAATTCACATGATGGATTATAACACTGACTATCTTAAGCCCTTGCATGCCCTCTCCTATCCACATCCCTGCCCCCTTTTTATCCAAGGTAACCACTGTCTAGACTCTACTGCTAATCAAGTCCTTGCTTTTCTTGAAACCTTTTCTTTATACCTTTACCACCAGAGTGTGCATTCTTAAGCATTTCTTCAATTTGATCTAGCTTTGAATTGCATTTAAATGGAAAAAAAAGCAAATATTATTTTAGGCTGTCTTCTTTTGCCCACAACTGTGTTTGAGATCAATCCACACTTTTGCCTATAGCTAGGATGATGTGTTAATTTTTATTACTGTGCAGTATTCCACTGAACGAATATGCCATCATTTATTTATAGTCTACTGGTAGACATCTGGCTATTTCTTCTTGTGACTCTTACAAATAATGTTGCTATGGACACTTTTATATATTAATCCTGTATCATATGTGTAATCATTTCTTTATGGTGCCTATCTAGGAGTGGAATTGGAAGATCACAAGGTTTTCTTATCTTTGATACAAAAGAAATGCGTAAATACTCTCTTCTCCTTCTTTCCTGCCTCCCTGCCTTCTTTCTCTTCTTCCTTCCCCACTTTCCCTTTCTTCCTTCCTTTTCTTTTTTAAGTTGTTTTATGGTCCATTTGTAATTGTAGCGTGTGCAGTTCTTCCTTTGTTCTTGTGATCCACTGAGCTTAGTGAATCTGCACAGTTGTCATCCAGCAGTTTTGAAAAAGGTCCATTTTCTTTTCAAATATTCTTTCTGAAATTCTTGGTTTTTTGTCATTCTCATTGCATTCATCTTAGTACCTTCATTATATTGTCGTGGTCTCTTAAATTAATGCTCCTTTTTTTCCTCAAAATTTTGTTTCTTTAGGCTTTATTCTAGATTTTTTCCTGATATTTATCCCATTTGCTAACTTCTTTTTCTTTGTTTCCAAGATGTATACTTTCAAATGTATCCACTGAGTTGTTAGTATCATTTATTTTTCTTTTTAGAATTTCTATTTTGTTTTTTTCCAAATCAGCTTTGTCTTTTCAGAAGCAATGCTCTGGTTCTCTGCCAAAATATTTAAACTTGTTGTTTATCTCCTTGAAGTTAGTAAGCATAATTATATAGAGCTAGTGCTTAATTATTATCTGGGAGCCTTGCGTGTTTGTTACTTTCTGATTTCCCTTCAGTATCATTGAGTCTCCTGATTAGCCTGGTTGGGTTTGGTTATGAACTACATGTTTTACTGCAAATTTGTTTGTAGAAATAATTTGAGGCCTAGGATAACAGATAAACATCTTGACCAAGAGACTTCATTTCCTCTCCTCTTGGCTTTCCACATGGTTTCTCCTAATGGTTTATTTTGGGCCTTTTCTTTGCATGTGAGTGATATTACCCCAGGGCACACAACCTAAGGAGAGGGAGATTGAGCCAGACCAAAGACTTGCTACTCTTTATGATCTAGCTTCAGAAGTCCTAAAGCATCACTCAGGTTATACTCCAGTGGTGCAGATTTAAAAGGAGGAACATAGTCCTGAGCTATCACTGGAGGGGAGGTAAGAAGAACAAGTTGAATGGGATAAATATACAGATGCTGCCATGTTTGGAAAATACACTGTGCCACAAAAGTGCACTCTGTTCTATACCTTAAATTTTATATTTTATACATAAAATTTTTATTTTTAAAGCTTAAAAATTTAATACATATTTATATGTGCACACACACATATCTCCTAAGTTAATTACCGGATAAATATTATAGCCACTTTGAAATAGATGTTACCATGACCGGTTTTAAAAATCTTTTTGCTATTTGCTAATCTATGGCCTCAGGATCTACTTCTCTCTCTTTCGTTAAATCTTAGTGTATAATATCGTGTCTGAGGGTCAAACATCCCCAATTTCTCTACTGATGTGAAGCAGTTATTGGGGAGAAGTGTCGTAGTTTTTATTTCTTTATTAAAAATTTGCTTTTTTAATTTATTAAGAAACCTGAGGTGTTTGCTCTCAGTTTCTCTTGGTAAACACAGCCCTTTTTCCTTTGTTCTATATATGTATATATATAAGTAAATGTGTGTATATATGTAAATATATATAAATAAATGTGTGTGTATAAATGTATACACACACACATACACATTAAATTAAAAAGTCTGTCCATACCAAGTATTAGCAAGGGTAATACCAAGTATTAGCAGGAAAAACTGGTACTCTCATTCATGGATACTTGGCATGTAAAATGATATAATTGCTTTGGGAAAACAATTTCGCAGTTTCATAGAAAGTTAAATGTACACTGAACATATGATCTATCTATAGATCATATCTATAGATCATATCTATTCTACCCTAGTCTTAGAATTTACCCAAGATAAATGAAAGCTTATGCCCATACAAAAACCTCTATGGTTGTGCATAGCTTCTTTATTTGTAATAGCCAACAATGGGCACAATTCAGATGTCCTTCAACCAGCGAATGGACAAATAAATGTGATGCATTTGTATGATGAAATACTTCCCAGAAGTAAAAAGAATGAATTATTGATATATGCCACAATGTATATGAATCTCAAAATAATTTTCCTTAGTAAAAGAAACCAAAAAACAGAGCCCCCCCCCAAAAAGATTTATTTACGCAAGATTCTAGAAAATACAAGCGAATCTGTATTGATAACAGATCAGTAGTTGCCTGAAGAGGGAAGGAAGAGCAAAAGGGATAGGGGTGATTTTAGAGGGTTGTTATTATATATTTATTATTTGATGGTAACAATCCTTTCATGGCATATACATAAGTCCATATTTGTCAAATTAAATACTCTTCATGTGTGCAATGTACTCTCAATTATTCTCCAATAAAGCGGGTAAGATTTTTAAGAAAAGAAAGTCATAATAAATCTGTATCGAACTGATAAATCCCAAATTAACTGCACCTTCTGAAGTTTAACTATCGGCTAGGAGATAAGGCGGAAGGGTTAGTTTCCTCTCTTATTTTTTTAAATACACACTTACACTAGATGTAGTGAGTGCATATGTGTTATATGAAGATTTTCTTTAACGTTACGTTAATACACTTCAACTTCTGCACATTTTTACTGAACTTCGTCTTCCCCAAGGAGCTGGCTTCGTTTTTGTATTTTTCAGTGACCCATGGTCACCATTATAGTTTCTAGAAATTAACTTTTTTAAAGAAAGCAGTTTATTGGACTAAGGTATAAGTCCTTTGTTTAATACAGAGCACTTAATTGCATTTTATTCCTACTACGTAGGAAGGACTTGAAAATCTTCCAGTAAGGGAGAAAAGTTGGCATATACTAGATGGGAGTAATGAAATAGTAAAATTCGATCATTAACCCATAGAATGAAGCATTTATAGAAGCCACCAAAGAGCAAAAATTTGCCTTAGTTAACACTTTTGGAGGTGAATACTTTTTGCTCTAAGCCTTTAAAATTTATTTATTTATTTATTTTTTCTTTGCCAAATCCTTTTTTAGAAATTATTATTTTATTTTATTTTTTCAGTGATCCAAGATTCATTGTTTATGTACCACACCCAGTGCTCCATGCAATACATGCCCTCCTTAATACCCACCACCAGGCTCACCCATCCCCCTCCCCCCCTCCCCTCCATAACCCTCAGCTTGTTTCTCAGAGTCCACAGTCTCTCATGGTTCATCTCCCCCTCTGATTTACCCCAATTCACTTTTCCTTTCCTTCTCCTGGGGTCCTCCATGTTATTCCTTATGTTCCACAAGTAAGTGAAACCAGATGATAATTGAGTTTCTCTGCTTGACTTATTTCACTCAGCATAATCTCCACCAGACCCGTCCATGTTGATACAAAAGTTGGGTATTCATCCTTTCTGATGGCTGAGTAATATTCCATTGTATATATGGACCACATCTTCTTTATCCATTCATCTGTTGAAGGGCATCTTGGCTTTTTCCACAGTTTGGCGATTGTGGACATTGCTGCTATGAACATCGGGATACATATGGCCCTTCTTTTCACTACATCTGTATCTTTGGGGTAAATACCCAGTAGTGCAATTGCAGGGTCATAGGGTAGCTCTATTTTTAATTTTTTGAGGAATCTCCACACTGTTTTCCAAAGTGGCTGCACCAACTTGCATTCCCACCAAGAGTGTAAGAGGTTTCCCCTTTCTCCACATCCTCTCCAACACTTGTTGTTTCCTGTCCTGTTGATTTTGGCCATTCTAACTGGTGTAAAGTGGTATCTCAATGTGATTTTGATTTGAGTTTCCCTGATGGCTAGTGATGATGAACATTTTTTCATGTGTCTGTTGGCCATTTGTAAGTCTTCTTTGGGGAAGTGTCTGTTTATGTCTTCTGCCCATTTTTTGACATGATTATCTGTTTTTTTGGGCATTGAGCTTGAGAAGTTCTTTACAGATCTTGGATATTAGCCCTTTGTCTGTAGTGNTGATTATCTGTTTTTTTGGGCATTGAGCTTGAGAAGTTCTTTACAGATCTTGGATATTAGCCTTTTGTCTGTAGTGCCATTTGCAATTGGAGATAAATTTATTTTTCACCAACTGGTTCTTTCGTTCATGCCAATAATTCATATTTATTTCTGACTCTATCACTGCAAAAGGAAGTGTGAATAATACAAACTTTCCTTGTCCTTTTTGCACAATTTGGTAAATTTCAGTGGTATTCAGGTTCCAGGCATGCAAGGTGCCTGCCTACTGCACTGTGCTCTGTGATTATAAATGTCAAGAGATCAGAGATTGTGCTTCTGGTCATTGCAGAGCTGGAAAGCATTCCGTTGTTATGGAAACATTTTGATTTCTGAGTCAAAGGACAAGGGCTTCTGTTTTGCTCAGATTATGACAGTAATCTACAAGAAATTGATCTTTCTGTTCACCCACTCTGCCGGCGAACACTTTGTGAGCTCCGTAGTTTGGGATACAGTGCAGTAACTCGTCTGCGTGGGTGTGAGAAGAAGGACGTCTTGCTGCTCAGGTGGTGAGTCAGGGGAGATTCCCTCAATTATTAACGCACAATATCAGTTGAAGAGTTTTGTTGTGAGCCCCTTCAACCTTCACATCCCCAAAGCCCTACTCTCTTGGTGCACAGACGCCCTGGTGGGAAGATGTTTCTAGTAAAGGAGATTCAGTGATAACCAGAAAGGGCAGTTGGAACTTAATGGGAGTTCAAGATGCCTTTTTGGTAACTACCCACACTTGCTGTTGCTTATCCAGTGAACTCTTGACTGGGCTGAATGTTTCCATGAAAGGCCATTCTTACAAAATTTCATTAGAATTTAAACCCTTCTAAGGTTGACCCAGTTGCATTTCACTGCTTTGTCTTGGATTCTTGACAGTTAATTACACGAAGCCTGAATGTTGAACCATGTGCCTCACAGACCAGTTCAAATTCTCCAACAAAATAAATTTAGCTTCACTTCATCTGAATTAAAAGGTTGAAGCTTACATCAAGAAACTGGACTCTGCCCTCTGCTTTGAAAAATGAATCACACTTCGAGACATTATTACTCTTCCACACTCAGTTGCTGAAATATGAGAGAGAGAGGGGGAGAGAGAGAGGGAGGGAGAGAGAAGGTTCGAGTGAAAAGAAAATCAGGCTCTAATTATTGGATTTGCTGTTCTTATGTTCCAGTTTCAAGAAACATGCAGAGCCAGTATTTCTGATGGGAAATGAACTAACTTTGAGATTGGTCAGGTGTTCGCATCTGTAATTTGTACTGGGGTTTCTGGTATCACAGGTCCAGAGAGATGAGAAGCAGCCAAGACAATAAGCAGGCACCGTTGTGCTTTTCAGGTGCTCCGCTCTCCCTGGTATCCTAATTACAGACTCTGCGGGAAGGATTCCTTTTGAAGGTAATGAGAGCCCTGTATCCAGAGGATGCTAATGAAAGGGATTTGAGAAATCAGTTGCAAGGATATCTTACTTGTAAGATCTTGTCTAAGGGAAAGAGAACAAACATTTATTATTGAAGACCTACTATCTGCCAGCCTTTGGGTTAGTGTTTTCCATTTGAGACCTGAGTTTCTCCAGTCCTTCTCTGCTGGTGAGTGTGTAGTTGAGGTCACCTTGCTGTATAAGGGGCAAGTTGGACAGCCTTTTGAATCTCATGTACTTGCGCACAGTTGGGCCATCCTCAAGGTTTCTTCCCCCCCTGTTATCCATGAGGACTCCTAGGAGCTGTCTCCTAAGCTCTCAGAGGAACTACATATGGTAATCTAAGGCTCATATAAGGGGACAATTTTGGTCTTTTCTCACCACACCATTTACCATAGACCAAATGTTTGTGTCCTCCCAAAATTCACGCATTAAACCTAACAGGCAAAGAAATTATTCTGCAAATGTTAGAACGAGAGAGACAGAGACAGAGACAGAGACAGAGACAGAAGGAATGTCTCATTGTATGATCAGGCAGTGCCTATTTGGTATACCTTTCAAAATTTGCCTTCTAATATTTTATACATTTTTTAATATTTCATTTAGAAACAATTGTTTCATTACCAAATTTGATTTAACATCCCCCTCCTCCACCACAATGATAGATTACAGTGAACTTGTTGAGGACAGATCCTTAACTGTAGCTTGGCAGAAAAGGATTTATTTTTTTCTTCTTGCTGATTATTTTGTTAGACTTTATGTATGTAACTGTGAGAATTTTCATTCTCATAGAATCTATACTTTTAGATGTTTTGCTCCCAGAGGATTCTGCCAAGATATTTGTAGAAGAAAACAGAACTATAGAGGTTTGAAAACTCATTGACAAATGTTTTCCCTTATGGTCTAAGGCCTAAATCTCAGTAATAACAATAATCATGTTTAAAGGATAAAGTCATCTTCCCTTGTAAAACCAATATCTCTCATTTAATGGACACGACTGTCTTCTGTCCTTGAGAGATGTCATCTCTTTTCATTTTGATGAGTCCCTATCACAATTCATCTTCCATAAGAATGACTGAAAGTAACTAGAATGAAAAAATTGCATTAAACACTAGTGAAAAATAAATACCTTAAAATATTCAAAATAGAACTAGAGACACAAATATTTTAAGTAAAACATTTTTATTATTTCTGAATAAAATAAATGTGTTCCAAGAAGGCTTATTTGAAACAAATTATTTATAATGACTAAAACCCATTCAATTTAACTCAACATATACTGCTTGAGCTGTTACAGTGTGGAAGATACTAGGTTAGCTGCTTTAAGAAAAAAAAAAAGTTAACAAGATAGGATCAGTCTTCCTCAAGAGCAGACTTTCCATGATTTTTCTGTTATTGAAAATGATGAGTGGATTGTGTGGGTGGCTCAGTCAGTTAAGTGTATGACTTCGACTCAGGTCATAGTCCCAGGGTCCTGGGATGGAGCCCTGCATTGGGCTCCTTGCTCAATGGGGAGCCTACTTCTCGCTATCCCTCTGCTTTGCTCCCTTTGCTCATTCTCTCTCAAATAAATAAATTAAAATCTTAAAAAAAAAGAAAATGCTGTATTCCACAGTACAAATCTGTGTAGAAAATGAATTTATATAAAAATGAAATAGAACAAATTGTTCAAACTTCTGAAGAAATATCTAAGGTTAAGGTGATTTCTTATTGATTTCTGCACTGGGAAAAAAATTCTGTAGTCTCCTATAGCAATTAGTGTCATAAAAGGTAAAGATTCAAAAGACAAATCTATTTAAGGAACGAAAATTCGATCAGCAGTTAATTTTGGTACAGGTGTTTAATTAAGGCCTTGCTTTTCATTTCTTTGCCTTTGCAGATCGAATTGAGGACATTATTGTTTTTGCTAAAATACGATCTCATATTTAAGGAGTCATTTAAGAAACATGTAATTCAAAATTATGATTTAAAAGTTGAAGCATTGCAAAAACACTCCCCCCTCATTCGTTACCCATACCTCAAACCGTGTGACCTGAGTTTAGAAGATAGAGGTCACTCAATTCCCTGTTTTCCATTCAGATTTCCTGTTCCTATTTTTTCTGTTCAAATGCAGAAGGTGACTCCATAGCACCTTATCATCGTTTGCCCAGTAAAATCTCTTCTGTTCACTCAGTTATTGATTGATGTGCGATAACTTATTCATTTCATTTTATCGCCACTACTCATTTGGATTCCCCTTTTCCAACCTAAGCAACTATTCTAATGTCTTTCATTCATATGTGCTTTTGAAAAGGTATATTGTTTTTTGTGTTCATGCATTCTGAACTTACATGAAAGCTATTGGGTCATTTATCAAATACTGATTTTTTAAAAAAATATATTGTTACTCTGCATTATATTTATAAGATCCATCTGTGTTGCTAACTGAGCAACTGGTCTGTTGTCCCTTTCTTCTCTATAGTACTCCTTACTGGTTAACCATCAATCTTTATCCACTTTCTAGCAACAAACAAACCCAATCTTGCCTGGCACTCCACACATCCTCAAATAATGTGGCAATAAATATCCTTATACGTGTCCCCTTAGGAGTGTGTGTGAGAAATTCATTGGGATATAAACCCAGGAGTGAATTGCCGGAGCACACTGCAGGCTTATATAAAATTTAACGGAATGTACCAGATGCTCTCCATAGGGGCCGCCGCCGTTTACAACCCCCCCCCCCCAGTAGTGATGCCAGTCCCCATCTCCACGAGCTCATCAATTATCTGGCTTTCCAATTTTTGCTCATCTAAGAAATGTAAAGTGATATCTCGCTCTCTTCCCTTTTAATTTGCACATTTCTGATTTTTAGTAAGTTTCAGCATCTCTTCATATATTCATATACTTCGCTTCTGGGTTTCTATTAATATACCCTTTGCCCATTTTTCTCTTGTGATCGCTCTTCCTTTTCCTGTCCATTAACAAGGGTTACATGGTGTTTTCTAAATATCATTTCCTTGTTTGTTCAAAGCATGCAAGTACCTTCTTCCATTTATTTCATCTGTTGGATCTGTCTATGTTATGTGTCTTTGAATAGAAATCCTTAATTTTGATACTACCAAGCTTATCATGTATATCCCTTATCATTTTTATTTTGAAATTTTAAGAAGTCTTCCTTTACAATTCTATTAATTGTCTTTAAATCCTATATTTCTATTAACTTTGAATTTTTTTTTGTTCTTTCAAATTGATTGTTAATCCGTTTTGTATGTACTGTAAGGTAGGGATCCTATAATAGTATTATAGGGATATAATATATTATACGATATATATCATTACTATATAATATATAGGATATAATAGGGGTGTTATAAGGTATTTTTTCTTTTAAAATAGGTTGTTTTCTCAAATATGTTCTTTTAAGTAACTCATACCTTTCCCAGTGACTTGTGGAAACTTTTATTGGCCTTGTGCACCAGTATATATAAATGAGCGTACTTCTGAGCTCTCCAGTTGGTTCTAGCATGCACCCCGTACAGTTTTTACCATGGTGTCTTTGTCCTGTGTCAGTACTGGGCCGTGTGTAACTCCCCCTTTCACCCTTCCTGTTCAGTGCTGAATTTTTAATGGACATTACAGATTTTTGCAGTAAGTTTACAAATTCCCGAAAAAGGCCAACTGCAACTTTGATAGGAGCCTGCATTATTTTCCTCCTATTGCTGCCATAACAACTGGCCACAAACTCAGTAACTGAAACCAACACAAATTTATCATATCTGAGTTCTGTGGGTTAGAAATCAGACATGGTCTTACTTGGCTGAAGTCAGAGTGTCAGGAAGGTTGCATTCTCTTCTGGAGAGTTCAGGGGAGATTCTGTTTCCTTGCCTTTTCCAGCTTTTTGAGGACAGCCCCATTCCTTAGCTCCTGGCCCCCTTCCTCCCTCCTCAGAGCCAGCAGCATACCATCTGTGGGACCCTGCTTCACCTGTCACCTTTCCTTCTGACTACAGCTGGGAAAGGACCCCCACTTTTGAGGACGTGTGTTAATTACATCAGAATAGTCCAAGGTAATCCCCCATCTCAAGACTAATAACCTTAATCACATCTGCAAATCCTTTTGGCTTGTAAGGTGACATATTGACAGATTCTGGGAATTAGGAGGCAGACATCTTTGGGGAGTCATTGTTCTACCTACCACAGAATTGCTTTGCATTTATAGATAACTCTGGGAAGAAGTTAGGGAAGCCTACCTCTCTTTTAATAAAGATCAGTCACTGTGTCCTGTATTAGAGTTCAACATTTTTCCCCATAGAAGTGTTGCATGTTCCCGGTTAATTTCTAGATTTTGTATAATTTTTGTCACTCTTGTATCTTATTTTGAATCTCATTCTCAAATTGGTTATTGTAAACGTGCAAAAGTGTTATTATTCTTGTAATTGACTCAGTATCCGGCAGGCTTGTCCAAGTCTCTTATTAATTCCAGTAGTTTTCTTAATGATTCTCTCAAACTTTTCTACCTTCTCCATTTCTCTAGACCAGAGGCCAGTCCACTACAGCCTTAGAGCCAAACCCAGCCTGCCACCTGATTTTGTAAATAAACTTTTATTGGAACAGAACCATACCCATTTGTTTGCATATCATCTATAATGGCTTTCTCTCTGCAATGACAGAGTTTAGTAGTTGTGACAAAGACTGTAACTGGCCCGCAAAGCCTAAAATATTTACTGTTTTGCCCTTTCCAGAAAAAGTTTGATACCAAGCCCTGCTTGGTAAGCCCTGTTCCTTCCCCACATGCCTTACTTACACACGTGGAAGGAGTCTGTGTCACTTATGGAGTGTTGAAAAGTAGCCAAAACCCCAAAATATTTCCCTTTGCCTAAAATCTATTACTTCTAATAGTACTTCCTGCAATCACACAAATTCAAGGTCATAAAGGTTAATGCATCTCTTTTTAAAACTGTGACTGCTTCCAGACTGTACAATATAATTTTGATGCATAGGGCAGGGGCTACAAAGCAGGGAGACTCGGAATAGTTAATTGGTAAGAGAGACTGCCAGATACTTAGGTGTTGGGGGAGCCCACAAGTTGGAGCACATGGAAATGGAAAAATGATCACTTCAAACTTACTAGCTTTGCTCTGTTGTGTAGGGCTGCCGGGCCCTCTGATTTACAGTGACTAAATTTGTATCATGGAGCTGTCCTGTCTAGCAAGAAGGATAATAACGATAAGACAGGTATCAAGAGAGGCACTGCTGGGAAGAGCTTGAAGCATGCTTTCTATGCCTCCCGAAGTGATCTCAAATTGAAGGACACTCTTCCTGCACTGCTAAATGTGGCATACTAGGAAATCATAAATGAATTTTTAATAAAGAACTCTGTTAGTTGTTAAAAACAAAACAGAGACCTTAGAAGAAAGGACCTATGGGACAGGCACTTAGAAAAATTGTTCACTCACTTTAGCTTGGCATTTAAAGTCCTCTGTAATTTGCCCATACATTAGCCGTTCCTGAACGTGGCTCAGCATCAGAACCACCCAGGGTGTTTTAAAAATTACAGATTCCTTGAGCCCTGATTCTAAACCTACTGAATCAGGATCTCTGGAGGTATGATCCTAGAGTCTCTAATTTTAAAAAGCTTGTCAACAGATTCTTATGTGTCTAGCCTGGCACTGTTCTAAAATACCTCTTCAACTTTGCTATCTTGCTATCCATTACTGCACCTCAATGATCGTTTCTTTAGAAAAAAATGGATCCCCCCCCCCGCCCCTGCCCATCACCATGCATCTTCTTAAATTCCATTTACCCAAATACTCCCAGCCTTTCCAGCCCAGCTGGTGGGTCACAAATCTTCCACGATTGTCCAGGAAGAAGTGACCTTTCCCTTCTTGGAGTTCCAGTGGCCATTTGTTCTGCTATTTTTATGCAGTTATGCAAACGTTTAGTCTCTTCTCCTTGAAGGTGGATGGTTCTGTGATTAAACAGCTTTGTATCTGTCATACTTCCCAGCAGTGACTTGATGCAGGGTAGATATTCAAGGGATGTTTGTTCAACAAGTGATAATTAATTAAAGAACTGTGACCATCCAGAAGACTACTCTGTTACTAAGGACAATAAAGAGGAAAAGGGCTCAAATATATATAGAAAAGCTTTGCTTCTTTTCTCTGAGATTTTTGTTTTAATGGATAATTTATTGGAAAAGACAGCTATGTTCACAATAAATTTCCACTTGTTAAGTCACTTTCTTTCTGTGTCAAGAGCTACTTGGCTGGATTTTATTTAATGAGTGATAAGTAGGACATTGCTAGCAAGCCAGCGAGAGGGGCCGACCCTGAATATCTGGGCTAGCTCGGGACCATGTGCCCTGCCAGTAGCATTCCTTATAAGTATGCCTCAGCCACACGGGTCCCCAGACTCAGTGTCAGAGGTATACAGAGCCTGTGGAAAATTCTCTATCAAAGACGTGGAAATTAATGGCAGAAATTTATATGAGAAGTACTGGTACACTCAAAAAAGAAACATGTGATGAAAAATATCTATACATACTCTTTATGTTGCTGGGTTTGGAATACTCATGAACTGGGCGCTTGTCTTCTATTACACGGCAAGGCTGTTAAGTGTGGTGGCAGAAGGGAGTTTGGATCAGCAAAGAGACCCAATACTTAATTACACAGAAGTCCTGAAGGATTGCTGATCCAGAAATGGTTGAATCAGAATAAAAGCTGAAAAGCTGTGTGCTGATGGGGCTGACATTCCCCATTGACTTTTTCCTCTTTTCAGAAGCATGAGGAATTTGGACCAGGCGCAGAGTTGGAGGGGACAGTCCCTACAACACCGCTCTTACTTCGGACACCAGTTGTAGGTGTGAGGGGTTCCCAGGCCACCCTCTGTTTTGATAATTGTCTAGAAGGACTCACGAAACTCACAGAAAGCTGTTATACTCCTGGTCATAGTTGTTTTACACAAAATGATATGGATTAAAGTCAACCAAGAGAAGAGGTGCAGAGGGCAGAATCTAGGAGGGGTACAAATGTGGAGTTCTCACCACGCTGTACTCAAGGAGTCCTGCACACCATTGCCTCCTCCTGGCCATGACCTATGACAACACACGCACAGTATTGCCAACCAGGGAAGCTCTTCTGAGCCTTCTGTGTGCAGAGTTTTATTTGGGGCCCATCACATACTGCCTGCATGCCCAAACTTTACTCTCCAGCTGTCCAGGAGGTTCAGCTAATACCTTTAGCCATCAATTCCTTTGGAGGCTGGAAATGATATGGTGTGGCCAGAGCCCCATCATAATTCACAGTGTTAGACTGTCTGGAGGCCAAAGCCCTTGGGAAAACCAAGACACTCCCATCAGGAAGGACACTCCCTGGGCTGGGAGATCACCACCTAGTAGCCCATGGGAAAGCCCAGATCTCTCCTTGAGTCAAGCTAGTTTCTCACTACAGGAAAGGCATCAGGCTGATCCCCCTCCTCTGGCCTCTCATTCCTCCTCTGCCTCATAATTTCCTGATGGAACTTGATTTCTTGGAAATAGACCTATTTTCGAAGTAACATTTGGCAGTAGTTAGGAAACAATAGTCACTGTCTGGCAGGAAGAGAAAGGGTATTAACACAGAAGTAGAGCTCAAAATGCTTCTGGCACGTATATGTTCTTGAATCTATAGAAAAGTTTTAAAAGAAGGTATTATTTTCTTTATTTATAGGATAAAAGAACAAAGTTTCAAAGTGATCGTAAGACAGTAAAGACAGTAAAGGAGCCACGATTTGAAGCTGGGTCTTGCTGACTCCCAAGGGCATCGTTTTCTCACTCTGCCTGACCTGAACTGGGACTGTTTTTTCTCTTCCTCCCCAGCAGCGGCTATTTCTCCTTCTGAGAGAGTGATGGGAGGGGATCAGGGGCTGGGTCAGCCTGAAAGTGACCGTGAAAAGCTCCATTTTTCTCTTGGACTCCCCGGCCTACCTACCTTAGATGAAGGTGCTGTGGGAGCCCACGGGGAAAAACCCCTTTGCCTGTGATTTTGTGCTTATAATTTTTATTTCCTGGGGAAAAGTAAAAAAAAAAATTATTAAAATGTACTAAATATCCATATAATTTTATCCTTTGCACAACGCACTGTAAAGTAGCTACGCTTGTTTCCAGTTTTATAGATGAGCAAATTGGGACTCAAAGGACCAGAGAACGGAGTTGTGTGGAAGAGGGGTCTGAACCCAGAGGAGTCTGACTCCCATGTACTCTCAGTCCTGCCTGCCCAGCTGCTCGGCGGCTGCATCCTGGCAGTACGCCTGCGCAGCTCTTTGGTGAACTAGGAGCTCCGCAGTCACCAGGAGCAAACTCTCCCACTTCTATGGAGAGGTGCAGATCTGGTTCCAGTGTAGCGTATTCCTAATGTTTTCTAGAAACCGGCCCTGTAGGAGGTAGTGGGTATGGAGGTAAACGAAGACCCTCATCCATTGTGTTTCCACCAGGAGGTGCTCTTTTCTACAGCAACGGGGTTGGTTAGACATGTGGCAGGAAGGGATGAAGGCAGGGCTGATCTATTTTTAGGTTCTGACTATTCTATCACTTAGCCTTCCACAGGAGCAGCACCTTTGCAAACATCATGAGTTTGTAATTAAGCTTGGGATTTAATGCCTCCTTAGAATACAGTTTTAAGTTTAGGGAAAATTAAGAGAAAACATTATTTTGAAATTCATAAGACTTGCCCATAAAGCAATCAATCCTACCAGGTTTTAGGGCTCAGAGCCCAGAGAAGAGTCTATTGCATCAGTCTGAAAGCTGGATACCTGTGAGTCAGCCAACTCATGTCATTGTCATCTTATAAATCACCTATAACCCCTAGAAGAGGTAAAAGCAGCCAAATACTATATTTAGTAGATCCTAGACTTGTAATTAAATGACAGAGAGAGAAGCAGGAGACAAGGTGACTAGGGAGAATATGACTCAGCAGGACACACACTTTCTACTTCAGGACTGTCACACATTGTTATTTTGGGAGGAAAAAATTGATTTGAATTAATATAGGGTCCCCAACATCGGGTTCCTTAGGGATCAAGATACACTTACTTTAGGTAATGAGCATAAGATCAGTGATATCAAATATTTTTTCAGAAAACAAACTTAAAGAGAAGCTCCTTCAGGCAGTCAAAACAGAATTTTCTGAAAAGATATATTTCTTTTTGCATGAATTTGAGGATAGTATTTATTGAACAATTTAATTATCTTGAGACATTTTAGCGAAGCCACCATTTTGATCCCTTTGAGCGTTTCTCATGGGGGTGGGAACTTTATCTTACAGATGCCTGAAATTTTTGTGTGTAATAATCTGTGTTACCGTTTCATATTTAATTCCATTAGGTGAGATGTACTTTCAATAAATATAGTTCAGATCCTACTTTATCATAGTGAGGTACAAATATGTAGCTTTTGTTAACTCTGTCCATTACTTACTAAAGTCCTTTAAAGTATTTTATATGGTACAAATCTGTAATAACCCTTAATAAATCTCATATTAGCAATATCTTCATAATAAATGTCACTCTTGGAAACCAAGTGTGGGAAAGATGGTTTAGATTTCGACTGAGCCCGGTAGGGAAAATTTTTTGCTTCAGTGGGAAACCAAGTATGTTTTGAGCACATCCTGGGTCATCTGAATGATTCTGTGGAGGCTCTGGGTCTCTGTTTGTCCTTGAATATGTCTGACAACTCTGAAGGTTGTGACTGATAGCAATGCAAAATAAATTTTGATTATACACATGTAAAAAAATTCGGTCTGGTGATTCAACTGACTTCCCCCACTACATGGGAAAAATCCGTTTGCTTCCAATTTGTAAATTCATTTCAATAGTCCTTTACTACGTATAAATCTGTGCTTCTTCTGCTTCTCTTTTGAACTGGCTGTGACATCTGACTGTTTCCCTAACTACAATCTTTACCATGTATTCATTTCAAATCTGTATGAGAGTCATGATTTCCCCCTGTTTCTGAAAACTATCCTTTTCAGATTTCACTCAGATGGGACACTCGAATGTCACCTCTTGAAGAAGTCAGAGTGGTCTCTTCCTGTCCTCACTGTATACTGAGTTATATTCATTGTTGCTTCTGTTATGATAGCCTCTGGTGTCGCTGCTGTTCAGTCTGTCATTTTACTACTTAAATGTTCACAGGTGTCTGTTTTGTTTTCCCACTCCAAATGTCAGCTCTTTGATGGTTAACGCATCTCTAGATCCCCTGCAGTGCTTAACATAATATGTTATACATAGTATGTGATCAGCTTGATAACCACCAGTTGAATAAATAATAATGTTGGGTTTCTTGTTTCATCTGCTCTCTGTACTTTCTCTGTGGTCTTTGGCAAGGTCACAGGTCTCGTAGCTCCATCTCACAGAGTGCACATGCTTAGGAGTCCCCTGCTCTTGAGTAGAATATGAAAAAGGCAATTGGGTTATTTCCCAATGGCTTTTAACTTTAATTTTTATTATTATTTTTTTCATGTTATTTCTATATGATGGCAGCACTCAGTGAAAAGAAACCAAATCTGTCTTGGGTTATGAATAGATTTCAGTCTTTTCCAATGTCTGCTTTGTGAACTTCGATTATGTGGAGGAATTTTAGCTCTGAAGCATCCTTCACCCGAGGTTTGAATGTCTGGAAGGCTCTATCCCAAGGATGAATGTGGAGAATGAACACTCTCCTGAGAGGTGAACTAGTGGTATATAGCTTCTAGAAACCTAAGTAGATGATGGTTTGTATATGTTTAGCCCTTAATGGAAGGCTTTAACATGGGTTTTCATATTTGGTCTTCAAAGTAATTGTATTAAAGACAGATATACTATTTCTCTATTTTAAAGCTGACTAACCAAGGTTTTATCAAGTTAAGTGACTAGAGATTTGAAACTGGGCCCCTGCCACCCTAACTCATTCTCATTCCACTAAGCCAAGCTACTCCCCTTCTCTTGGGAAGGTCTATCCGTAGGAGCATTGCTTCATGGCATAGCCTTTCCAGTATGCTGTGGATCCATCTACATCACATTCTAAGTTTTACACAGAGTTTTTTCCTGAAAATTATAAACATATAAAGATGACTATTAGCCAAAACATAGGTTTATTTTTCTTTTACACATGGGTGAGGGCCTAGTTGAAACTCAGATGTTGAGTTTGCCTACATTTTATTTTTCTCAGAACCAAGAACTTAACTGTATGACACTTTCATGTTGAATAGCTCCACTCTGGTCACTTGCTTTCCAAGGTCTGTCGTGATCACTGCTAGTGTAGTGATGGGAAATCCTGGATCTGAGGGAATGTGGCAGGTCTAAGGTTGGCCTTGGATAGTCTTTCCCAATTTTGTTGCATATTAGAATCTAGAATTTTAGGATCAGAACCACTAGGAATGGGGTCAGGGAAGTAATTTTTATAACCTGCCCAGGTGATTTCACTGCTCACTTTTTGGAAAACACTGTTCTAGGGAATTGAATTCAGGACAAGTGTAAGGACCTGGGAACTGAATTGCACAGAAACCAGAGAACTGGAAGAGGTGGGTGGGTGGAGGCACAGTTGTCCCAGAAGGCACTACTCTGACTCTAATGTCTTTGACTCTATCCTTGTGTCTCCTCTGAAGTGACTGGTGGGGCCAGGACTAAAAGTGACCCCAGACCATTCTCCAGAACTCCCTAGAAGCATTTATGCTTATACAGATCTGCAAAGACTTATGAATCACTGGCATGGCACTGAGTTCATAGAACTCTAAAATTAAGTATTGCAGGGTCCTGTAAGATTTTTTTTCAGCTAAAATACTAATTATGAAAACAGTGACAGTAAATTCTTCCTTAAAATATTTAATGAAACATTGACTAAGATGGAACTGAAACTAACATGTTCTGGGAGATATTAAAGAAGACAAATAATTGGAGAGCGTACCTTACTTCAGGAAGAAAGTGGAGTGCACAAAATCCTTCACTGGGTTCTGACACTCACAGTAAAATTCCCCGCCACTTATCCAAAAGTACTTCATGATGGGACCTCTGACCCCTCTCTAAAAATCTTGTCCTCCTCATCTCCCTTTCCTGACACTCTTTGGCTCTCTGCCTCCTGCTCTTCCCTTTGATAAACACATGGCTTCCTTCCTTACGTCCTTCAGGTCTAGATCAATACTGATTTCAGAAACCTTCCTACTCATCTTAAATACAGTATCACCCCTATCATCTTTATTTTGCCTTATTTTTTCTTCAGAGCATTTAACCTCTAGCACTGCCCACATTCTGACTTCCTGTTATGTCTCTGTTTGTTTATTGGTTTTGACTCTTTCATGCAAATGTGTCATAGGGAAGGCTCTTTGATTTTTCCTTTGCTGTGCTGGCCCTTTGCTGTCTCTGGCCCATTGTAGCAGCCCAATTCGTATTCATTACATGAATGGATGAATGGATTCTCATTAACCTGCTCTACAAATTCAATGAGATCCCAATAAGAAACCCAAGGGATTTTAAAATCTTGATCAAATGATTAAAAATTCATACATATTAAAATTTAGAATATCCATACTTTTTGAAATAGAAATTCTACTCACAAGCAATTATTCTAAAAAATAATTGAATGAATATTCAGAGATATCTATACAAGGATGATCATCACAGAATTATTCATAAAGCAGAAAACAGACAATAGTTTTAAGTCCATTGATTAAAGCTAGTTTGTATAATTTGTGGTTCATCAAATTAAAGGATAATCTCAACAGAGACATTGCAGTAAGTGGAAGATGTTATCAAATAGAATATGTAATAGACTATTTAAAACATATTCTATGTGTATTTATATACATGAATACACATAACATCCCTGTAAGAATACAGACGAGGATATTAACAGTATTTATTATTGCTGGGAGGACAATCTTCACTTATTTTAAGTAACTTTTCCTTTCCTATGATAGCAATTAATTATTTTTAAAATAAAAAATATTTTATTTTGAAAAAGAAAAAATACCAAGTCCAATTCCTTTATGGTACAGATGAAGAAATTGGTCTCAAGATAAACATTGTGTGTGTGTGTGTGTGTGTATGGAAGATGGGGATTAAAAAAGTTCATTCACTATAATCCATCTGGAAAAGAGGAGCAGGTTTGGTTTAACTGAAAAGCTGAGAGATGTTTTATTTTTTCCTGAGCCAAATAGCTATTTTTGATGAACCTCAAGCTTCGATGTCACATTGCCTTGTGGCAAGACCCTTGATTCCAATCTAGATAGACTCTACTAATAGAATGTATCTATCTCAGAATCCTAATGCAGCAAAACAAACTCACACAAAGACTCTCTTTAGGTAGATCTTTAGGTAGAATCTTCTTGCTCATTTCAACCTCAAACAAACCTATGTTAAACTATTAATGCCAGGATTAAATGATCCAAGAACCAGGTCAGACAGGAAGAAGAAGAAAGGAAATACAGCCAGATGACTGTTCAATCATCAGGCATCAATCAGGTTGTAGTGCTGGGGTGTGAGCTCCTAAGAGATAGCTATTTGCATGAACCAACTGTCACAAGGAAAAAATATTTCTCAAAGATAACAACATTGGTAGTGACCTAGATTTATTTGCTGCCAAAAACATAGTTATTGGTTATTAAATGTTAAGTCGCCTTTGCTCAACATACTTCTTTGAATTTCATTCCTGAATAATTTAAAAGTGAATCGTATTCATGTTAGGTTAGAAGAATTTGAATAGGAGTGCCTGGATGACACTGTCCATTGAGCATCTGACTCTTGCTTTTGGCTCAGGTCATGATCTCAGGGGCTGGGGATCGAGCCCTGTGTTGGGCTCTGTGCTCAGTGGGGAGGCTGCTTGAGATTCTCTCCCTCCCTCTCCCTTGGTCTTCCCCCCACTCTCACACTCTCTCCCTAAAATAAATAAACAAACCTTAAAAAGAAAGAATTTGAGCAGTTAAGTTTTTGGTAAGTCAAATTTTGAGACATCTAAGCTGTGAAATAATCATGTGAGATTATGGGTTCAGTTTAAGAGAAACAGCTGGGCTTCAGCTGGAGAAGGGTGCCCCCTCTGAGTGGACGTGACCCCATAGGATGTATGGTTGGGTGAAATCCTATCCTTTGGAGAAATTGGGGGAAAAGGCGGTATGGACACAGTGAGGGCTGAGGGGAAAGGGGGGCTCCTTTATGTCTCCATGCTGAGGTCTTGGGAAGGATATGTCTCCGCAAAGAGAGAACACAGATTCCGTGAACCCTTCACCGGAATCCTCGTCACTGGTAGCTGGAGCTGTCTTCCGTGGGAATCCAGGATTCCCTCCTCCACCCCTGCCTGCTTTTCCAGTTTTGCTGCCTCTTCCCCACACGGACTGAATATTCTTGTGTCTTCACAGCTTGACTCTGTTTTCTTCTCAGCATGGTTTTAGAACTTCCCATTCCCTTGCTTTATGCTGATTATTTACATTTATTTTCCATTTCTACTTCAGTTAACCTCATCTGTTCATTTTTTTTTTTTTTAGTCTTCTTGGTCCTTCTTTTACATTTTTTCCATCTCTTTAAATTCTTGTTTTCAACACATTTGGAAAAAAAATGCATCTATTTTAGCCCCATAGAAAAATGTACCACTTCCTAAGCCGTGTGTGATTCAATTCTTAAAATTGTACTTTCTAATATTATTGTTTCCATTGTTGGCATTAACCTTTTCACTCCATTTCATTTTCTTTTCCCTTGTCCTTAAATTTTACCTTTACCCTTTTAGCCAGATGCCCTCCCTTTGTCACTTGACCTTATTTTTTTCTATTTTTGCCCTCACCTCTCTGTCTTTCTCTGTCTTTATAAATAATTATAAAATGACTTAGAGGCCATTTAGCCAGAGAAGCGGTGATAACTAGACATTCCTCACCACAGACAGAAACTGTGGGAGCCACGCGGTCCCTCTTCCTGCTAATGGAGTTCTCGGTCCACTTAGGGTTGGCTCTTAAAAAAAAACCTCACCAGGATACCCCAATTTCCCCACTTGGCTATATTCTATCTGTGTGCCGGACACTTCTGATTTCCCGGAGTAGGGTTTCTTCTAAATTCTCATCCCTCCTGGTCTTTACCTAAACAATATCTATTTAAAATCTTTGGTCTGTTGTATATGCTATCGAATTTGAGATGAATGACCAAGAGGAAAATGCTAGGTGGCAGCGTTGGCAGCCACACCAGAGCTGGGACGCTGTAGGCAAAAGCCCTTTCCTTCGTAATGAGCAGAGTGGTGTTGACGTGCGTCCGGGTGCTTAGGGAGAAGGAACACAGGCCTGCTTGCAGTGCCTCATCTCTCTGTTGATCCCACTTCTCTTCTCATGGAGCGTAAGAGGATCTGACTTTTCAGCATCTCCCAGAGCTGTTCCTAAATTGCCCACTCTCATTACAGTGTTTGGAGAGAGTTTGTTCAGAGTAACTTTTTTTTTTTTTTTTTTTTTTTTTTTTTTTTTTAGGGACAATTATAAGCTTACTTGATGACACTCTTCATCTGTTAGGACTTGTATTTGACGATCTGAATCTGTCTGGAGTGCTCTACCTAAGGAGGAGAAAGGCTCATTTTCTTAGACGGGAACTTTGTTTCCAGACAAGTTTCCACAGGGAGGAGGAGGACTGCGCTGGGCTTCTCTCGCCTCCAAGGACGTTCGAGTCCAGGGCTGGGCAGAGTCCTTGAAGCTCCAGGATCAACGTTCAGGTCCTTAATGGAAGTACCTGAATTACAGACAACTTCTCCCCGATGTCCTGTGTTCCCTAAGAAAGTTGTCTCACCATTAAGTGAATTTCCTCTTTTTCCTAAGCTGTTGAGCAACAGCTCACATATAGATAGTGATTCAAGAAAGGCTTTTCTTACATTGAAATAGCTGAGTAACTTTGCTTGTCATTTTTTTCTTATATGTATGTCATATAATATCAACGTAATTGTCACCTTCCTTCGAATAAAGGTAAAAATGCTTTCTATCTTTTGTACTTCCATAGTATCCACTTCATTAAGCTAGACACAGCGGACAGCTACATAGAATGTGAATGACTTCCTTTCTTTGCGGCTCCATATTTTTGGATATTTTATATATTATACAAGGAGGAGAATGGAATTATTTGAACAGCATCTTGCATGGTGTATCAGTTACCATTTGCTCAGTTATAAACAACCACAAGCCCTTAGGAACATAGCCCCTAACAAACATTTCTCCTGTATCTGCTGGGTTCATCCCATCCAGGCTGGGCTTGCCTCGAGGGCTCTTGCTGATTTTGGCTGGGCGAACACTGACATCTGAGGCTGGCTGAGGCTTGGTGATCTAGGCAGGACCCAATTCAGCTTCATGTGCCTCTGGTCTCTACATGTGTGTAATTCTTAACTGTCCAGACAGAATGCAGGATCCTTGAAGAAGCAGGAAAAATTATAGCTTCGAGGACTGGAGATGTGAGTCCTGGTGTTGACTCTATCATTAACGAGTTAGGGAAGCGGTTTTAGTCTGTGTCTATGCATCACTGTCCTTAAACTGGGGGGGGGGTGGCTAGAGCAGAGGAGATCTCCTAGAAGGTGCTCCACTCTGTATCTTAAGTTTCTTTTCAGTTCACTCTGGCATCTCATTTGGCACACTGTCAGGTACAGGGTAAGTTTTTAACGTATGTTTTTATTGATTGATAATTACTTTACAAGCACAATGAGATATGTGAGTACCCCCCTGCCCAAAACAAGACCCTAACCTTAACGGTATGAAAATGTACAATTGAATCAAGTGTAGTAAAGAAAGTTACTCGAAGGGGAAACTTCGAGTTGAGCTGGCCCGATTTGTTATATTTAGTTCAATGATCTTTTTATCAGTAATCAACACTTAAAATCATGATAACCTTGTCATTCCTCTTAAGACCAAATTGTCATCCTCTAAATTCTCAAGTGTTTGAACACTATCAATGGATTCATGATCATAAGTTGGTAGAAAATGGATATTCCAGATCAAAATAGAGGTCAGACCAAACCCAACCGTAGCAGAGGGCACTACAAAGCCATGGAGAAAAGAGTGGATGATGGGATAATGCAGATGCTGAATGCTGCCCCAATTTTCAAAAAAGAAAAAAAAAAAAAAGAAAAAAGAAGATCCTCTTGATAGTTATAGCTTTGGCAATTTGTAAGTCTACTTATAAGGGTGACAATGATTTTTCATTTGGATTTTTGATTCAATAAAGCTGCCCATCAAGGTAGAGAACATTTACACTCTATTGCCTGTCTGCTATTGCGAGTGTAGATTTTTCTCCCAATCATACACTTTGCAAACTAAATAGTATTATTCATGTCAAGTAGGATTGGTGGGGCTGGTTTCAGCATGGGAGGGTCTCATCCCAAACTGTGTTTGCTTGGAATTTCTCCTTGCTCTCTTAGCAGGCTACACACTATTTTTTGATTATTGAGGTCCCTGTGATGTGTGTGGCACACGGGAGGTGACTTCTTATCTAAGTGCAGGAGCTGCCTGATAAACAGCAGGGATGAATAATTTATAAGGAAGCAGTATGGAAAGTGGCATTTCACACTTCTTTCCATGTAAAATGTCGCATGAATTCCAAACAGGCTAAACGGTTTGGTAGGAAACAGAAATCTAAAATTGCTAGCGAGAGAAAGGAAAGAGAGGCTCTATAATGTGGTAATTATGGGATTACTTGAGAAGGATTCTGATTCAGATTTTGTTCTCCATTGATTAATTGTGAAAACAAATTACAGCTTCTCAAATCGATATTAAGAAATAATTATTATATACATGGAAATAGCATCAATAAGGCAAATAGGCTTGGATTTTCTTCCACTCGATTTCAGTCAATTTACAGTAAATGAATCCTGAAAAACGGCATTTTTCATTTTCTAATCATGCAGTAAGCCCTCCGTTAAAGGAGAACCCCAAAATGGGGTTTGATATATTATTATGCATCATATTGCACAGTTAAAAAGTCCTCTTAATCAGAAAATCTAATCAAATTGGGTCTCTGAATTCAAGTCACCAAGCCGTTACTAACTCTTTATGACTGAAGATGGTTAGCAAGATTAAACCAAAACTATAGAAGATCAAACTCTTAAAAGTAAGATTGCATTTTTATTCCATTTGATAATTAATATTTAGTAAGTTGTTATTTCTGGAGAGCTAAAAATTTAGAGTTATCTTCTTAAATTCTTTTTTTTTTTTTTTTAAAGATTTTATTTATTTATTTCACAGCGGGAGAGAGATCACAAGGAGGCAGAGAGGCAGGCAGAGAGAGAGAGAGGGAAGCAGGCTCCCTGCCAAGCAGAGAGCCCGATGCGGGCCTTGATCCCAGGACCCTGAGATCATGACCTGGGCCGAAAGCAGAGGCTTTAACCCACTGAGCCACCCAGGCGCCCTATCTTCTTAAATTCTTGAATTGTTCCTCAGTCTGGCTTGTGGTAACATATCATTTTTTGAAGAATGAGAGTCCTCAAAGAAATCTGTTAAATATCCCAATATACAGAATATTATAAGAACACTGGGGGATAGAAAAAGATTAAGTTGTTGCTTTTATCTTTAAGAACCCATAACTCAATCTAGATGAGAGGAGGGCAAGGATGAATGCCTTTGAGAATTAGAGGCAATGAAGTGAGCATCATTGGTGCAGTAGATTCAGAGAGAAGAGATCAGCCTGGCCTGGAACAGTCAAGGAAGATTCATAACTGACCAGAAAGTTTGTTGTTTATTTATCAACCCCTCCCCTCCCTTCTGGCTAAGAAACTTTCCTGCTCCCATCTCCTCATTCAGCCTATCAGCAGCCTGAACTATGGCGGTACCTTTCTAGATGATAGCCTTGCACTTGGCCAGACAGTCCCAATGTATCCCAAATGCTCCTGCTTTGTCGGTCTTCCTAATAGCTCCCCGTTGTGCTAAAAGGACCACCTAGTCTGGCCCCTGAGCCAAATGTACGAAGTCCTTCTTGAAAGGCTCCTAACTTGCCCACATTCATAGAGCCAGGAAGTGGGAGAGCCGGGACTCACACCTATGCACTTTGCTTCCAGAGCTCATGGGCTTATTCAAAATATGAGATTATAATCGATCTGATTTGCCTGTCTCCCATGAGAATGTAAGTTCTTCAAGAACAGCAGCAGCACTGTGTCTTATTTATTTCTGTATTGCTGGCACCATGCCGTCATCAGATACTCAACAGCGATCTGTTAGATAATTTCAGAAATCTTGTATGTTGAAGGCGAAGGACCCAATCAGGAAAACAGAGCTTATACCAGGTGCATCAAGAGAGGATCCTTAACAGGGAGAATCAGCTGAAAAATTGTTGGAAAGGCTAAATAGATAAAAAGGGGAGTTAGTGTTTATTGGGAACACCATTTTGGTGTTCCAAGATGAAGAAAGTTCTGGAGATGGATGGTGGTGATGTTTGCACAACAATATGGATGTACTTAAAATCACTCAACTCTACACTTAAAAATAGTTAAGATAGTAAATCTTATACTGTGTGTGTATTTTACCACACACACACACACACACACACACACACACACACACACACACACCCCTGGAGGAGAAAAAAGAGGACAAGAACTCAATCCAGGGGCATCTGGGTGGCTCAGTCAATTGGGCGTCTGCCTTTGGCTCAGGTTATGATCCAGGGTCCTGGCATCAAGCCCCACATTGGGCTCCTTGCTCAGTGGGGATCCTGCGGCTCCCTCCTCCTCTGCTCTTCCCTCAGCTTGTGCTCTCTCTCTCTCTCTCTGTCAAATAAGTAAATAAAATCCTAAAAGAAAGAAAGAAAGAAAGAAAGAAAGAAAGAAAGAAAGAAAGAAAGAAAGAACTCAACCCAGAAGTGGGCATTGACAAGGAGTGGACCAGCCATAGGGCTAGAGGGAAAAAGGGGGAAGACAGAATTTTCAGAGCTGAGGGGACAGGCTGTCTCTGGTGAGCAAGGACCCCTCAGGGGGAAGCTGGTTGTTAGTGCCATCTGAGAAATATCAGTTGCAGAAGTCAGGACTAGGGGGAGGGCAGGGAATGGAGTTTTCAGAGCCAACAGGACTATACCTGGCACAGGGCAAGATCCTTCAGAGGGCAAATAGTGGGGTGCAGAGCATGGTAGAAACAAACAGGGCATGGGGGGGACAAAATGAAGAGCTGTCTGAATGGGGAGAGACATGGAAATGCATGCATTTGGGAGTACAGAGACAAATGTTTCAATAAATAAGGGAGGACTATTTGGCAGGATATCTTTAAACTGAGATGGAAGAGTTTTTACATCACATTACTAAATGTTTGGAAGCAGAAAGCATTCAGTGCACTCTTTAGTAACACAGACAAATATGGATCCATTACTCATTAGAGGTCACTTGGGACAACTTCCAAGCACCAACTCAAATCTTAAGAATCAAATAATAGAACGTTGTGGTGCCATCTCTCACAACTTCGTTCTTCTAATGAGGCATTTATTGCTCCACGTAACCACCTTATGAGGGAGGCGTATTTATTATCCATCAGAAAACTGAGGTCAAGGAACTCCCAAGGTCACTCACGTGGAAGGTGACAGGGCTGGGAGCTGAATGAGGCCGGTGGACGCCAGAGCCCATGTGCCGACCTGGGATCTGGTGCTCGGCTCTGTTTGAGCACACTCAGCCCTCCGGTGGCTATATTTGGAGATCTCTGAAGACAGATGGCATAGTCGTCAGTAGCATGGTCCAATGATTAGTCATTCCACAATCAATACATGATTTTTAATTTTAATTTCCGAAAGACTTTTTCTCCCTGTTCTTTATATCTTTGTCCAAGTAAAGAACATCTGCTCTGGGACTGGTATTTATCTAAATTCAATCTCTTCTCTTTCCACACAAAACCACTTCCTAAGCACTGACGTATGAAAGAGAAAATGGTTTTAGTTCACAAGGAGCGATCTCTGCCCTCAGGAAACTTGAGTATATCTGAAAGAGCTAAAATTCCCATAGGAAACTGGCATCAGTTTCACCTCCCCTGCCATTTCTTTACAGGTTTTGTTTCCACCAAGAGCTTTTTCTAGTTTCTAGTTTTTTTCGGCATCAAATGCATGATTGCTATGGTTCTCGTGATTTTTTCCTCTGCCACCTTGTTGTGGTTTGGAAACCTCAATGAGTTATTTGATTCTTCAAATTAAGCATGGTAGATTCCCTCCTCCCCCTTTTCCTGGCCTTGGATGCTTCTAGAATCCTATTAGATACAAAATGCGGTCAATGCTTGGGTGGATCTCCACCAAGGACCCAAGTGGATTCTCTCCACTTCATGGAATTCACTGAGGCTTGCAGGCAGTTGTGATGCTGCAAGCAAGACTCGTTCCCTTTATTTAAATAATTTAAGAAATGAGTAAGTGTCCAGAACCTATTTTTATGAGGATCACACTTGGGGTGATTTTGAGTAGGCCGTAGGGAAAAGGTAAACCGTCCTGGCTCTCAACCATTTCTTCTGAACAAAATCTTCTTTAGAACAGAGAACATGTCTCACAGCACAGTTGGTATATTATTACATATCCAGTAGGTAATTAATTATAATATTTTAAATGGCTATGGAGGCCAGCCTGGGGCATGAGTGCTTTTGGAAACAGATTTTGCATATTTACTGAATGGCATAATAGCTAGTTTCTGAAAATATTAGTCTTAGAGGAATCATTCTATCCATACTTTACTCTTTGTAATTATGTCTGAAACTTCTCCAGTGATGAGGTTTCTTTTAATTTGTAAGTATCTAGAGATCATGAACCAGGTTATGTTACTTATTATGAGAATTCTCAACTTCGCCACTTGAATAGGCTTGATGTACTCATTAATCTGCTTAGCTTCTCTGGTTAGCTGCCATAAACTTTGGCCTTAACCCTATAAACATGTGCTTGGGGTCTAGCAGCAAGGAAAATCACTCATCAATAGATACCTCATTAACATCTGCTTTGGGCCAGACAGTTTTAGATGATGGGTGTGCAGGAGAGCTTAAAGATACAGCCTGGCTTGACTTAGATCAGACCAACAGCCTGGTCTAGGCCTGAGGCGATTCCTGGGCCTTCTTGTGTCAACTCTGTAGAGGCTCTGTGCAAACCAGGAGAAGCTGATCACTCCACTTGCCCTTGAAGAACTTATCATCGAACTGGCAAGAGAAGTGTCCATGAAAGGTGAGACATAACAATAAAGTACTCTCAGCTGCGAGGAGGGAGCGATGGTTTCCAGCTGAACGGACTTGGGGCCAAGCGAGCGCAGATCCCTTGATGTGCCTGGGCTGGGGGAGAGAAGTTGGATGAGTGGCATTTTGGTAAAGATGGCCAAAATGACATGAAACAAAGGGAGCCAATGTTGTTTGTGGTTCCTGAAAACCAGGGAGGAGAGCCCATCCCTCGAGAGAAACCACGAAGCACCTCTGCCGGGTAGAGAGCGACTGGGACCCGACCCAACTTGGGGGGACACCAAAGGCTGGCTCCGTGTCCCCTTCTGAGAAGATGGGGCAAACCTGGCAGTTAAGGAGAGCACATCCTGCAGAGCTCCGTGGATATTCCTGAATTTGGAGCCGGGAAGGTCGACTGTGGGCAGACAGGGAAGGCCCTGCCCTCAGAGTCCCTTCTGCCGCTGGGAATTAAGGAGCCATCCCAGGCAGCTCCTGTGAGAGTCCAGGGCTCTCAACCACTGGGGCTCTACCAATAGCGTCAAGAGTGGGACAAGGTGCTCCTCCAGGCAGCGGGCCTCCCCCTGATAAAGCAGAATTGTCTGCATGGGCAGCTTCCTAAGGAGAAGCCTGGATCTGCGGGTCCTTCGCGGAGATGAAGGTGAGCACAGAGCCAGACAGATGGCCGACCCCTGGGCACACAGGTGGAGACCTCACCGAGCTGGCCTTGCTTGTCTGCGGTTCTGACGTTCTCCTCGTTTCTTTTAGGCTGCTTTCACTCAACCGGGAAAGCAAATTTAAGAACAAACAAACAAACAAACAAAATCTCTTGAGCTTAAGAATTTGAGAGGAGATTTCTAACAGCAAGCAGAGGGACAGTGAGGAGACACAAGGAGGATCCTGCCCCTCTGTTTACGTGCAAACAGGAGGCTAGGAGAGGTGCTCCTCTCTCAAGGACGCATAAACAGCAAACAGCCAGCAGGAGGCCCGTGGAAAGATTTTATAGCTCAGAATAAGGAGAGGGACAAGAGACTCAATATCCAGGAAAAGAGCTGGTTTTGAGAAGATTTACTAGCGGAAATAAATTATATTCGGGCAATACTTGCTTTATGATCTCAGTAAAATATAAGACAAAAGGGGCTTCTATAAGAAGTGCAAAGATGACCCAGAAACACACAGGCTGAAGTAAAACGCAAGCTATCTGAAAGTCAAAGGGAAGAAAAGGAAAATAATTTGAGGAAATCAAAGATGGGGGAGTGGAATTTAAAGCTGTATTGGAACACGTAAAAGTATCCATACATGAATGTGGATTTGATTACATGGCATATTAAAATCTTCTTTATGTTATAAAATACAGTAAATTAGAGCAAAATCACATAAAACAACTTTTTAATCAACATATGAAGAGCTCCTAAAATCCATAAGAAAGCCAGGAACACCGTATTAGAACAATTTTTAAAGGCCATTTAAAGTTGATTTATAAAGAAGTAAAAATAATAGTGGTCAGAAATTAGGGGAAAGGGGCATCTGGCTGGCTCAGTCCATAAAACATGTGACTCTTGATCTCAGGGTCATGAGTTTGAGCTCCATGTTGAGGGTAGAGCCTACTTAAAAACAAAAAAATCACAAAACAAAATTAGAGGGGAAAGATTTTTACATGAATCTAATAAAATATAATTTTTAAATAACCTTTTTCAATTATGAACTTGATGAATATTGAAAATACTAAGGATTACTGAGGATATGGAGGGAACTACTCCACACTATTGAAGGAATTGTAAATTTGTAGGTTTCTGGAAGGGAGTTTAGAAAGATGTGTTAGTTTTCAATATTTTTAGAAATACTTCTATGATTTGGACAAGAAATTCTTTTTAAGTTGTTTTCTTAATAAATATTGGAAATATTTATTTAAAAGAAATAATTTCAGTGTTACTTATAATGGTGGAAACTGGGAATAGTCTATGTACCTTTATGGTATTATTTAAAGAATTTACAGAATATTATGCAAATATGAGAGATATATTTTCAGACTCTAATACCCAAATTAATATGCTGTGAATTAAACTCAACTTGTATAGTTTCAAATCTTTCTTTGAGCCATTTTATTTATGTAATATAAAATTATGTTATTTTTATGAAAACCAAGGACTTTGCCCCATGACTAGTGATTCAGGGACACAATTATTTGCAGGAAAAATAGCTTGGAAATATTATTTAAGACAGTAAATTCTGATTTTTTCAGAAAATACCACTTATAACTTTGGAGAAAAAAAAAGTCTTAACTTAAAACTTAAAGTTTCAGGAGGCTCCTGGGTGGCTCAGTCAGTTAAGCATCCGACTCTTGATTTTGGCTCTGGTCATGGTCTTAGGGTCATGAGATCGAGCTCTGCGTTGGACTCCTCACTCAGCACAGAGTCTGCTTAAGATTCTTTCTCCTTCTCCCTCCCCTTTGCTTGCCTTCTCTTTCTCTCTCTCTCTCTAAAAAATAAATAAATAAGTAAAATCTTAAAAAAACAAACAAACCACAGTTTCAGGTCAAAGCTTAGGCACAAACTGTATTTTATATTACATCAGATTTGCTTGTTCTTCAGAGGATCTGTAAGAGCTTTTAAAATGTAAAGAGGACATATGATGAATTACGTCACATGGTCAGAAGAGGGAGCTTTTAGACTGCAAAAAAACAAAAAGAAAAAAAGAAAAAGCAACAATCCAAGCACCCTATTATCAGAAGTATAATATTATTTCAAGTCCGAATATTGAATACTAATGAAAAAGTATATAGCCACAGAAATATTGCTTTATCATAGCTTAAAAAAATCTGTTTTGTTTTATTTCATAATTTAGTGAAACATTAAACTCAACTTCATTCTTAATTAAGAAAATTTCATCTCACTCTAATGTCTGTCCTTCTACTGGGCACATTCGACCTTTGTAATTGTTGCTGACAAACAAAAAGCCTGGCTGATTGCGGTGTATACCTATCTGCTTTACCTCTTTCTCTTTTGCATGTAGAGTGGTTGGTATAGGAGCCAAGGGACAAGATGGTGGACAGCAAGAAGTCATGAACACTAATCACTGGATAATTCAAGATTTATTATCTGTACCTTAATGAAGACACACAGGCAAAGTTTTCTTTCACAATAGTTCATTAAATATAAAAGTTGAAAGTAAATCAATCTAACTGAAGGTTTTTTCCTATATCAACATTCAGAGTTTGAAGCTAGTGTTCCTATTCCCAGTATGTGTGTGAACTCTATCAATTCAACCATGCTTGGCGGTTCTGCAGTAAACTATAGCACACTGAGAACCAGAAGTGAGTTCTGTTATTATCATAACAACCATGATAATGGGAAGTATAACCTAGAGTGCAGGATGCAAGAGCAATGAGGATAATTCTTTTTAAATTAGTGTTGACTGACCTCAAGTTCTGCATTCAATTCTTGGTTCTACATCTTGAGGGAGAAGTAGGAAATTTGAAGTGAGTTCATTGTACACATTGTAAGTGACATTCAAATTTTGGGAAAAAAATATTTCAAAACACAACAAACAGGGTTATTGTTTTCTTAGGTTAGTTATCTTAAAGGGAGAATTTAAATGGTTACTCAACACTTTTCAAATATATGAAGGTTGATCACACCCAGAGAGTGAGACCAAATGTTTTCTGTCCTACCAGTGAAAAAAGACAGTAAATTGTGAGTTCCAGTGAACAGTGCAAAAACAATCAATGTGAGTAAGGGGGAATTTAAGCATCTCCTGCTCTTCGGTGTGTGGGTGAGTGCACAAAGCCTAGATGGGAACAACCTTAAATGTGTCCTCTTCTTTGCATACGCGTGGCTTAGATTAGCCTGAGCCTTTTTTTTCCTGAATTTATGCTTGCCACTAATTTAATTTGATGAAATTATTTGTTAGGCTCTCGACACTAAGTCAAGTGACAAGGACAGTTGAACTTTCCTGCACCATAAAGAAGGGGAAAAGGACTGGAGAGAGAAGGAATCTCAGGCATCCAATGCATGGAGGGAGAGTTGGGTGTTTGGGCGGAGAGAAAATGGAGGGCTGTTAGTCAAATCGTGGAGAAGAAAAGATATTCTGTCTCTGTAGTTCACTCTTCACCTTCTTCCTATTACTGAGCACTCCTGTACTTCTTCTGTCTTAAGAGGTGAAAACTTCCTAAGAAGAAGAGCAAGGAATTCTTCCATTTTAAATACAGTATACCTGGGGACATTGTTTTTGCTTTTTTGTTTGTCTATTTTCATAGATATGTGTTCCCTGAATATGGCCACATTTCATGTATGCGTGTGTGGTCTCCAAATCTATGACATTAAACATGTGTTTAAAAGTATCATTTATTATTTTTTAAGATTTTATTTATTTATTTGAGAGAGAGCAAGAGAGAGCACAAGCAGGGAAGAGAATGAGAAGCAGGTTTCCTGTGAGCAGGGAGCATGATGCAGGGCTCGATCCCAGGACCCTGAGATCATGACCTGGGTCAGAGGCAGACACCCAATTGACTGAGTCACCCAGGTGCCCCAAAAAGCACCATTTATGAAGTCCTGACCTCATGTCAGACTTCAGGTGAGGTGTGGTGGATTCAAAGATGCATGAGACACAGTCTTAGAGGCACGCAGGCTGGTTAGTGGGGGAGCCAGACACGTCCACACGTGTAAACACTGGTGACAATGGGTGCACGGTTCAAGAGTGAGTGGCAGTGAATCCTGGAGGAGGAATCAGGCACCAGTAGAGAAGAGAGCCCTGAGGTTACAGAGTTGAGCCTAAGCCTCAAAATCATCTCTCTTGGGAAAGCACAAGTCTTTGGCTAGCTCATCACCTGAAGTCATTTGATTTACTTTTCCTTTTTCTAGCCACAGGGTTTCAGAGGGGGTTTAACTCGGATCAGGAAGAACTCTGCACCCAGAGTCAGAGGCAGCCATCTTTGGTTTTGTGAGATCCCGGGATCCTCCTTTCTGACTGCAGTTGATTGATTTTGTGGTCTCCATCCTTTCAAGTCATTAGTGGCACTCTCTTGAATACTTCCCTGATAAGTTCTACACGACAAAGTCTGTCAAATAGCATAAAAACACGTGTTCTGTGGTTTCTGGTTATGATAACATGCAGCATTTCAGGACACAAATAAGTTCAAAGTTGTGCAGAGTTCCACGACATTCCGCGTTGCTCTGGGTGTTGATGTAAGAGAATGTTTAGCTATGGTCTGGGACCTTGAATTAGTCACCATGTCTACCTATAATGCAACCCGGCTTTGACGTAGAACACAGAGCTTTAAAGGAAGGCTTAATATCTAATTATTCTTATAAGATAGCTCACTTGCTAACTCAAACTTTCAGTTTTCAGGGTTTTTTCCTTAAACCTTTTTTTTTTTTGATGGGGGTGGTTATGATAGGATTCTCTGGCTTTATGAATATAAAATAATGAGCTGGTTCTATGTGACTCTTCAACACCTACAAAGCCTCTCAAGTGTGGTGTTTATTTCACTTAATTAAATACACAGAGTAAAGTGGAGCTCTTCTGTCTTGGAGTGNCTTATAAGATAGCTCACTTGCTAACTCAAACTTTCAGTTTTCAGGGTTTTTTCCTTAAACCTTTTTTTTTTTTGATGGGGGTGGTTATGATAGGATTCTCTGGCTTTATGAATATAAAATAATGAGCTGGTTCTATGTGACTCTTCAACACCTACAAAGCCTCTCAAGTGTGGTGTTTATTTCACTTAATTAAATACACAGAGTAAAGTGGAGCTCTTCTGTCTTGGAGTGTCTTGAACCTGTCTTAGAAGTGTCTGCGAATGTTCCGGGAGGGCAGGGATCTGTCCACCAGGACTTCAGGACTGAGCCTCCAGGCATTGCTCTTCCTCAGGGAACTTCCCAGAACTACTGGAAGCAGTCAGATCAAGGATCGTAGACTCAGTCCCTCCTCATCAGTAGTTATTAGTGGAAGCTCAGTTTCGCCTACCTTCATCCACATCCTTAAGCAAGTGAATGCAAATAACTGAAATGACTCATCAAGTCTTGGAATAAATTGATTTTCTCTTTTTATTGGAAATCAGAAATAAATGTTCTCTTTTTACCTGCCAAGTGATCTCTGTATTTATAGCATGTGCATTTCTCCAGGGATTTACTGCAGTTTCACATCAGCACTTGACAGATCTGTGCACATATGTGCTGGTCAGTGGCTGCCTGTTTTGTCCACCAGCCGGTTCCCGCTCCGTTCGGCTCCAGGGCTGTTTGGGTGAGAGAGCGATGATGTCCCACAGAAGGCTGCTGGCGAGAGGGCCCCCTGACTGTTTTGTTTGAGATAGAGTGCATTTGTGTCTCCACTCATTTTACGCGGGGGAGCAGGGAGCTGGCTTTCCAAATTCTTTCCAGGACTGCTCTGCAAACATGTCCCATGGACCAACCAAATGGCCAGATCCTGGCCTTTGTTCAGTGGGGACGTAAAGCCGGACATCCTTGAAGATGCTCTCTGCTGTTGTTGCAAAGGCTAGTCATCTCTGTTCTAATTTGAGTCTCACTGCGGGTTTATAGTCAGTGATCCCTTTTGATAGTTGCTTCAATGGAGGAGAAGGGTTTGGAGGAGCTGTATTTTTCAGAATGAAATGAAGCTGAGCACTGAGGGTAACTCAGGGTGGAAGGAAGAGAACACGATGCCTGGCTAATGGGAATGGAACCTGGGTCCCTAAAGGAGTCACATCTGGGGTAATAGATTCCCAGGGCAGCCAGAACAAAGCACTGCACACTGGGCAGCTTAACACAACAGAGTTGATGCTCTCAGTTCGGGAGGCCGGAGATCTGAAACCAAGGGATCGGCAAGGCCATACTTTCTCTGCGGGCTCTGTGGGAAATTCCTTCCTTGCCTCTTTCCTAGCTCTGTGGTTGCCAGCAGTCTTTGGGATTCCTTGGTCTGTGGATGCATTCTTCCAATCTCTGCCCCCTTATCACGTGGTACTTTCCCTGTGTCTGTCTTCACACTGTCTTCCTTCTATATATATCTGTATCTAAATTTTCTCCCTCCCTCTCCCTCTTTTCCCCACCCTTCCCTCTTTTCCCCTCTCCACCTCCTCCCCCTCCTCTTCTTCTTTTTAAAGTAGGTTCCATGCCCTGGGCAGAACCCACTGTGGGGCCTGAACCACGACCTTGAGATAAGACCTGAGCTGAAACCAGTCCGACGCTCAACCAACTGAGCCACCCAGGTGCCCCTAAATTTTCCTCTTCTAAGGACACCAGTCATTGGATTAGGGTCCATCCTAAGCCAACATGACCTCATCTGAACTACTTATATCTATACAAAGTCCCTATTTCCAGATCAGGTTATATTCTCAAGTGCTGGGTGGTCATGAGCTTTTGAAGGACACTCTTCAACCCAGTACATGCTGTTACAGCACTTTCAGTTCCCTGGAGCATCTTTACAGAAAGTAAAAACAATTTTCCAGCATCATTATCCGAAAGGGTGCCATCTTGAGTGTGGTGTAGACATAAATTGAGATTCCCCCAAGGTGTGGGTTATACACTGCAGATGAACCTGGCTTCTTGCATGTGGCTGTACCTCTTTCAGGCCACTACGTATAATTTTTCAAACCATATTTTTAGAGCACAAAATGATTCCCCTGACATTTTCCAAAGTTCCACCATGTAACCCCACACTGGAACTTGTGCCTTTGCAAATCCCAGTACCCAAGTCGGTTGGATACTGAGTGCATCCCAAGCTCAGAGACTTCAAGTGACTGCCGTTCATTTCAGAAACATTTGCACCATTCTTGACACAGAATCACACGCAAGCACAAAACCCTCGGTGACAACCAACCCAAATGCTTTCACAAGACAATGCTGAGACTCTATTGATGACTTCTTTGCTATGTCCATTCACTATTATTTCACATGATCTAGTTATTAGGTATCCTTGTGCTCAGGGAATGAAAAAAATTCACAAAATTTAGCATTTTTGCCCATCACCTTTTTAAAGAGTTCCACGGCAACTTTTTGATTCATTTGAAGTAGACACTCAAGCTGTCAGTGTTCGAGAACGTGCACTTTGAGTTTACAAGTCCATTGTTCCATATCGAGAAGCTAAATATAAGGGGTAAGATGTGATGGCATTTACCATATTTAATGTGCAAAAAAGCAGTTATGAAGAAATGAAGGTATACTTTCAACCGAGTAGCAGAAAAGAAAAAAATGCTTAAAGTTAGTGTGGGCGGGCGTGCCAGTGACCCATGTGTGTCTGGACCCTGCGGGATAGTCGCAGACAGGCAGGACAAGCATATTCCGTAACTGATTTGTTTTCATAATTCCCAATACTTGAAGCAGCTCTTGGTTTCACCCTAATGTGCTTTTTTTTTTTTTTTAACTTTTCTTCTTGGTGGCATACTCTCTTTGTCACTTTCCATTTCCAGTTTCTGGGATCGGAACAATAACAACAAAAATCTTAACATAAAATGGTACCCAGGTTTGACAACACATGTGCCATTTTCCTTGCTCCGTATTGCTTCTATTCTACTCTCTCTCCTTATCAATTTCTGTCCTCCTGAAATAGAACTCGCTCAGTCTCCCTGTGTAAATTTCTTTATTTCTTTTTTTTTTTTAAGACTTTATTTATTCATTTGACACAGAGAGAGAGATCACAAGGAGGCAGAGAGGCAGGCAGAGAGAGGGGGGGAAGCAGGCTCCCCACGGAGCAGGGAGCCCGATGTGGGCCTCGATCCCAGGACCCTGGGATCATGACCTGAGCCGAAGGCAGCGGCTTTAACCCACTGAGCCACCCAGGCGCCCAAATTTCTTTATTTCAATCAACATCACTCTTGAACTGACAGGTCAGCTCAGCATGGGGTGATATTTTTTTTCCCTAAACAGCTTAAGGATATTGTTCCTTTAGTTGTTGTTTCTCTTGTTACTAATAGGAATCCTGTAATTGTCATCCTTTCGTCGGTGCTTTTTCCTCTCTTCCTGGTTGCTTTCTCTGTCTTCTGCACTCTCCAGTTTCACTAAACTGGGAAATATATTTGGTTTGGGATGCCTGGGTGGCTCAGTCCATTAGGCATCTGCCTTAGGATCAGGACATGATTCCAGGGTCCTGGGATCGAGCCCTGCATCAGGCTTCTTGCTCAGCAGGGAGCCTGCTTCTTCCTCTGCCTGCTGTTCCCCCTACTTGTGCTCTCTTTGACAAATAAATATATAAAATCTTAAAAAAAAAGAAATGTATTTGGTTTTATCTATCCTGCCCAAGATGTGGTTTATTTCATAATTAGAAAATTTATGTCTCTCGTCATTCTTAGTTGTATTCTCCTGGAATATTATATCTTGCTTCTTTTCTTTCTTCTCACTTCCAGAGCTAGTACCAAATGTATGTTTCAACTTTTCTTAAGGGTCAATACATGTTTTAAGACATTTAAGACATTCCATCTTTGTAGTGTTGGGTCCTCATCAAGGGTGAGAACCTTTGGGTGTAGATGGCACCAGTGCTGGGACTCACTAATACCGTGTAGAGTAGACAGCAAAGGCGAGAACACAGTTTATATTGTGAGAGACAGGTGGTGGGCTCTTCCAAGAAAGAACCTTCTGGATGCATAGTGTGAGAATGTAGTATTGAGGGGTGCTGAGTAACCATCTGAAGTCTTCCCTGTCTTCCTTAAATAGTAACCAGGTCCCTGAGGTCTGTACCCTCCCTGCATTCTCCCTTCCATCCTGTTGTAAAAGTGCTATCAGGAAATGCTGATGGCAGCATATTTCTTAGGAACCCAGACTCCAGACACAGCTTAAGGCAGAGAAAAAGGAGAGCTTAGTTGGGTGTCCAGCCTATGAACATCCATCATAGACTCTCAGGTCTTCTTTAGGCACCCAGCTTGCAGCTTCAAATTTGACTCTCCTTGCCTTGGAGACTCCCAGCAGCACTCACTCCATGTTAATCTGAGTTCTGGTTCAGAGTCTGATGATGACTGGTATGAGTGGGTGCCCAGAGTGGGACTGACCATTAGGGGCAACCTTTTATTTTCTTTTGCTGAGAGAGGGGTAGCCAGGGCTCTTTAAACCTATAATGAGCAAAACCTCTTTGGGAGATAAGGATGAGTTGCATTCAGGAGTGGTTGCTCTCCCCAGGTTCCACGTGTCCCTCCAGTCAGTGACCCTTCTGGAAGGCCACCACGGTCCTGTCTGCCTGGACACTCACCATGCAATCACTACAGTACCTCTAAGGTTCTCTGTTCTTGGTCCCCTACTTCACAATGTCAGCAATTACACTCCTACCTCTTAACCTCCTTCACATACCCTTTGGGTGGCCCCAACCTTGGAGCCCAAAAGTCAGAAGACAGAAGTCCCAGTTCTTGGTGCTTCTATCTTTCCAAACAGCTTCCTGGAAGTAATGTTGTGCAGTTCCTTCTACCTGCTGGTGGGGAAGGAAAATAGGGATAAGAGTTACAATCCAACATAAAAAATGTTATCTAGTGAAATCTATCATTAAGAAATGGAGAACAAGGGATGCCTGGGTGGCTCAGTCGGTTAGGCAGGTGCCTTTGGCTCAGGTCATGATCCTAGGGTCCTGGGATTGAGCCCCGCATTGGGCTCCCTGCTCAGCGGGGAGTCTGCTTCTCCCTCTTCCTCTGTCTGCCACTTTGCGCACTTGTGTTCTCTCTCTATCTCTCTGTCAAACAAATAAATAAAAATATTAAAAAAAAAAGAAATGGAGAACGAAACCCACTAAAATTATGTAAACACAGAATATGTATATCTAAGTTTTTTATAAACTACCTCTCCCCTACTGGGATAATATGGTGGTAATGTTCTAATTCCCTAACATCTACAGCAAAATGAAATTTTAATCCATGCCAATGTTCAGTTCACATTTCTCAAAGGAGCTGCAACCCATCCTGATGGTATCAATACCATGGTAGGAATTTCCCATATTACCCAAAGGAGAACCTGGATTAGTAGGTGAGAGATGCAGCCCGAAATAGCTTGCAGTTATTTGTACATGAACCAAATTAGGAGAAAATAGAAATTCTGCAGGACACTGAAAGAATATAATTAAAAAGTCTTCCATTCCTATGCTTTCTCATACTCTGCAACTGGCTATACCTGGACCTTAGTTTGTCGTAATGGATGTAACATTGTTCCCGATGACATTCTGGCCTAATCAAGGCAAGGAAATACTAGCAATTTGTCAACGGTTAGCCTTTGAGGTTTCTACTTTTACAAGCTGTAGCTCTGATTGGCACCTGAACTTTAGAAGTTTTATTTAATGCTACAACACTTCAATGTTTTCAGGTTACCCGTCAATTCGGAATTTTCTATATGTTCTATCCAGTGACCTGTTACTTACCTCTGCTTAGCTTCCTAATCCCCTTGCTCTTGAGGTTAGCTTCTCCCAGAGTTTCCATAGATCCGGGCATGTGTGCGTGTTGCCTGGAAGCATGGGGACAGGCTGGCTGAGACGGCACTTCCGCTCTGGCTCTCCTGGCAATGGCGTCCATGCGCCCCAGCTCTAAGCAACTGCTCTTCCACCTCGGCAAACCCGGAGTGGTTACTGCCTAGATGCTTGAGGCTCCTATGACAAACGCTCTCAGGCACCCACTTCCAGTGCCATGCTCTTTCTGACATTTATTTCCTTGTTGCTCCCTTGTCATAAAGGATTTCTGGGTTATCTCATGAATCTTAACAATTTTGTAAGTAGAACTTACTAATGCTCATCAACACATATCTTTACCCTTTCTCCCCGCGGGCACGCAGAAGGCTGCCCTTCCCCAGCTTTCCTAGCTGGATGAGCCCATGTGTTTATTCCAGCCGTTGGACAGGGAAGGGAAGTGGCATGTGCCACCTTCAGGTCAAAGCACTCAGTCGCCCATGGGAGAGTCTCTGCTCCATCTATTTTGGAAATCTAGGGGGAAGCTCTGTGTCAAGAGGGTAGGGTCAAAATAATTAGGTGGTTTAGATCGCTGAGATGCCTGCTGGTCCCACAGAAGACTTGGCATGATTACGAAATAAAGTCTATTGTTTTAAACCACTCTGTGGGATTGTTACCACAACATTACCTAGCCTCTCCTCATTCTACAAAGTATATCTACTTCTTAGTTACATTTTACTCACGAGAAAACTAAGGCCTAGAGTACTAGGAACACTTACTCGGTATTGCATATGAAACTGTTGGGCTGGAGTATGACTTGTCTGTTTTTATTTTCAAAACCTGGTGATAGTAAAGTAGTATGGATAAATTAACGAGCTAACTGCTATCTATTAGACTGATAGCACTATAGAGGAACGGTAGCTTCGAGAAGCCACGTGGAAAGTCTCTGGAGGTATAAATGAACGTGTTTTGATGAAGAAACACTTGAGGTGTTGTATGGTGACATCTAAAGTTACCAACACAGAAGTCTTGGGAACCTTTGTTTCAGAGTGACTTGGTTTTGTCTAGGCCCTTGTGTCTGGGCCTATAGTTTACGTTCTTTTCCTTATGAGTTATTCAGAAGTCTAAAAAGATCCCTGCTGCCAAGTAGGGAATGTAGGACAAAATAAACAACTAACTACAATAGACCCCTTCGCTTTGGTCTGACAGGAGCACCGGCACATTCATTCATTCATGATACACTTGAAAACATTAGGAATAACTACAACCATTATTACCTGCAGCAAAACACTTTGCTGTGGATGGAGGTGCTAATGACCTCGGAGCTTGAAATACGATTCCGAGGGGCGCCTGGGTGGCTCAGTCCTTAAGCATCTGCCTTCGGCTCAGGTCATGATCCCAGGGTCCTGGGATCGAGCCCCTTATCAGGTTGGGCTCCCTGTTCAGTGGGAAGCCTGTTTCTCCCTCTCCCACTCCCCCTGCTTGTGTTCCCTCTCTCGCTGTGTCTCTGTCAAATAAATAAATAAAATCTTAAAAAAAATATGACTCCGAAAGCAATGGGTTCTGGGTTTCCAATGGAGGGAGACAGGTGTGTTCTTCTCTATCCTGATCAGTGCTTTAGAATCTCTGTGTACTGCTTTCTGAGAATAGAGCGGGGCTGCATTTTGTTAAATCTCGTGGCCAGAGATGATTGGCCTTTGCAGATCCAATGAGCACTCAGTTAACCTGTCAGAGGAAAGACTATGTGGGAAAAAAATGTTACAAACGACGCTCAAATACATAGTTCCAGTTCCTTAGCATTTAGTGAGTTGGGATGGTTTCCTTATTATGATATATCATGTTTTCCCATTTCATCTCTTTTAAGAATGACTAACAGAGCCTGCAGCTCTCCTTCCTTCAGGACCAGCTGTCAGTGTGGGATAGGAATTAAGGCAGGGTGTTTCATTACAAGATTGCAAATTCCTTGGCAGAAAGGACGCGGTCCTCCTCGGCTCTGTACGCCCGGACCCCAGCCTGGTACTTGGCACACAGAAGGTTCCCGGTCAGTGCCGGATGAGAGAATGGGGGAACAGCTTTCGGGTCTCACCCAGGCTCAGATGCAAAACCAGCTCCCAGGACCCCTTCTTCTCTCATGTTTGGAATGGGAATTCTCATCAATAGAAGAGGAAGGAAAAGAAATAACTCCAACGTTGTCAAATAGAATACAAAAAAACTGAGGTCAGCTGGTAGATTCGAATGCAAAACACAAGCATTGTGACCACCTCTCGCTCTTTCCCACGGGATTCTCCCTGGAAGAAGTGAGTGTCAGGGAGAGAGACGTGAGCAGGGCTGTCATTCTTTCCTCTGTCCTCCCTGGACTGCTGTCCGGGTGCCAAACCTGCTCGCGGAAAGTGGCCTAAGCTCCTTCACGGAAGTGTTACGGAGGCAATGTGTTTCCACGCCAGGCTTCCGAAGGATTATGAAAAGCAGGCTTTAATACTTTTTAATAATAAAATTTAATTAAACTAAATGTACCTCAGGGAAGAATAATGTATGCAAACATCACAAAATCAAGCACCATGGTGAGAGAAAGTGAGAGCTTAATGTGGATGAATTCCAAAATATTTGGCTTAAGCAACACAACCAACTTATTCTGTATTTCCCCTTAATATGTTTGTGGGTCTTTTAACAGTCGGTTGTTTAATAATAGTAATCTTGGAGCTTATTTCTCCGATCAGCCTGCCTGTGACAGTTCTTCGTTCTCAGTAAACACTGTGATACGATCAGCCTGCTGCAGATGCTTCTTACTCTATTACGGTGGCATAATCACTTGGGGAAATCTGTGAAACTAATGCAAAATCTCACAAAGCTATTCAGAAATATGGATTGAAAATGGAAGACTGGAAAAAATAGATTGTCATAGCCCATTAGCAACTACACACTGCTATTTAAGAAATTATTTTTCAAACGTTTCCTTTGTCGCATATTACTTTTAAAACATCCAAGCTTATTTGTTCCTGAAGAACAATGGGAACATTGATCATAGAATGTTGAGTCAGATTGACCAGGCAAATACTAATACTTGCCCTGGAATGAATTATGTGGCTTGACTTAAAGTTAGCCTGTGTGTTTTTCTCAGACAGGAGAAGTATTTCTGGTGTTATTTTTAGGGAGAGCAATTTCTTTTTTTAAGATTTTATTTATTTATTCATGAGAGACAGGCAGAGAAAGAGAGAGAGAGAGAGAGAGGCAGAGGGAGAAGTAGGCTCCCGATGAGCAGGGAGCCCGATGCGGGACTCGATCCCACGACACCAGGATCATGACCTGAGCTGAAGGCAGATGCTTAACCATCTGAGCCACCCAGGCGCCCCCAATGGAGAGCAATTTTTTTTGAGAGGACGATAGTCTAAGTAGAATTTAATGATATAATTTCGCTTATCTCTGATCAGCAAAATTCTAAACTTAAGGATTGGCCAGTGCTTCATCCAACTGGCTATTAGTTGTTTCACTTTTTTCCTTTTCTCCATTGTTTAACAAATATTTATTCATAAATCTGGCCTCTCTCCATCCTCCTTTATCACTGGCATCTTTCTCTGACCATGGATCTCTCTTTTGGAAGATCCTTCTATATTTTACTTCCCAGTCAACAGTGTTAGCTTCATATTTGAATACACTGTTCTCTCTCCAGTTGCCAGCAATTTTACTTTTTTTTTTTCCCAACTCTTGGTTAAGAAAACAACAGGGTTTTGGTTTGGTTTGGTTTGGACTTTGTTGCTTCATACTCCAAGAATACAGAGTAGTTACTGTGAGCTTATTAATAAGTTCCCAGCCTTCCGCAGAGAGCTTTCATGACAATTTCCTATAATTTATAGAATGGAAAACTGACCCGAGGAGGTATTAAAAGCCTGGTCTAAAGTTTATACACAGAGTATATTGCAGAATCGGCATCTGAGCCCGTTTCATTCTGACCCTCAAACTCCTATGTGTCCACTCTGACAGATGCTGATGGGACGGAGCCAGAGGCAGCGTGAGCACGGGCTGTGTAGCCAGACAGACCCGGAAACACAACCGGCTTTGCCACTGACAGCCTTAGCAGTTGACTAAGTTTCTGGTTATAACGAGAGTCTGTTTTCCAATTTAAAATGAAAACCTAGTGGATAACATAGCACAATGGCTAGCTGGAAGAGCCCAAACCCAAGATTATTGTAATTATTACCCCAAACACAATGTGCCTATTTGTCCTGGAAAAGAGCCATCATTACTTTGCTTCATTTGGCTATTTCTTTAATGTTCGAGTTTCTACTCCCCCCTCCCCCCAATCCCTCTGCCGCCACGGAAAGCAAGCACTTACACTTTCCTGAGAGGAGCTGCGGTGTTGGACTCCCAGACTGGCCATGTTGTGGGTGAGAGACTCACACCTCCGGCTTCCTTCCCGGCCCTAGGACAGTGACAGCACCAGGTGGCATGTGGGTCACGTGGTTCTGCAGCCCCTGGTCCACCCACAGGGACAGAAGGGCCAGTGACACCCAACTTCAGCCCTGGGTGGAGTGTGTGTGAGGACCTAGGGGTATGAGAGAGGTGGGTGATCCTGACCTTGGCCTTTGCTGCTGGAGAACCACTGAGTCGTGATAAGAAGCTGTAGTGTCTGGTGATATCTCTCTGGAGACTCTTTCGTCTTCTTCCTACGATATACTGACATTCAAAATTCTCGCCACTGTGCATTTCCATTGACATATTCACAAATAACTATTTATCAAGTCTGAAGTAAAAATTCACGATATTTAACGAGAAGCATAGACAAATGGGAGAAGATGTAAATTTCGGAGTCGGAAAGTGAAAATTTCTGAAGGGGTCCTCCCTGCCATTCTCTTCAGTAACGTCTTATAGCTCTACTTTGGGAGACAAAGGGGGAGCCTCATTTTGTGATTCCAGGCTCTTCAGCATCTGAATGGAACAATGATTTGTTTCCTCACATTTTATACCCTATGCCCTGAGTCTGTTCTAGAAGTCTCTGGTATCTCCTAAGGTGCCTATTCCTAAGAAGGTTTATTTGCTCTGTGTGTGTGTTTTAAAGATCATATATATATATTTATGAGAGCAGGTGCCCACAAGTGGGGGGAGGAGCAGAGGGAGAGGGAGCGGCAGACTCTGCACTGAGTGTGGAGCCCAACGGAGGTCGTAACGATCTTACAGTCTTGAGATCATGACCTGAGCTGAAAACAAGAGCCAGACATTTAACTGACTGAGCCACCCAGGGACACCTTGTCTTGTGTTTTATAATGAGTTTATGTGAGGAGCTATTGGGTGTAGTGATGATAATAGTAGGAAATATACATGAGGAAAAAGTCTGAAAACCTTCCAAGCATTTCAAAATGCCCCTCTCCTCCCACACCGTCCCCTTGTAGGGCTGGGATGATGTACCAGTTTGCAGTCAGTCACTGTAGGTGGTTTTGAAAGAACACCGTGCTCTGTCATCTGGGAAAGCAGTGTGCTGAAATTTAGGGGCATCTGTGAAGACTATACTCACCCCCACCTTTCCTCCAACCCAAATCATCTGTCTTACCCACGTTTCACAAGGACCGCTTTTGTTCATTTCTGGAGAATCTGTGTGGCAAGAGGATATCGTGTTCCCAGATGTCCACTGTATGCTCCACGTATGCAATATCCTTACAGGGGGGAGGTGTTAATCTCCCTATGAGCCATCAGTTAGGGAATGAACAGAGATTAAGCTATCAGGCATCCTACTGAGAAAGCACAGAGCTGCATGAGGCAACATGGTCTCACTGAGGAACAAATTAGGTTTTCCAGCTTGAGGACTTTGCAAGGAAAGAGGAAGTTCAGCTAGGAGTGTCTCGTGTGGGCGACTGTCTCTACGCGAGGAGGGAGGAGTGGAGGAGTCAGATGGGACAGTGGAAGGAGGGCCCAAAGACACGCTCTAAGTACTGAAATACTGTAGGACATTTTGAAGTGCAGCAGACTCCCGGTTTTCTTTATAAAATCCTCTTATGAGTCTGACCAAGAAAGCCCTAATGTTCTCAGCTGGGCTAAACCTTTAGATACACTCTTCCAGCTTCAGGCTCCTGATATCCCTTAGAGGATTTACTTTTGAAAACTTACAAGTGTAAATTCTTTCTCTATCTTTTTGAGATGTAAATCTTATTAAAAGCCTCTTGCAAACTTCACCACTTAGGACTGTCTTTCACAAGGACCTAGAGTCATCCCTCTGAAGCGCCATCATCAAGGAACATGGCGCCCTTATTTCCAAGGTTCTGTGGGAGGGTAGGAACCTAACTTGTTCCAAGTTATAAAATTGCCTCTCATCACGAAAATAGGAGGAAATCTACATTTCCCTTGGGGAAGGCCAACTCAAACAGATGCCCTAAGATTCCCCACCTCAGCTCTGAAACCTCCAGCCCTTTGTTCCTGGGGTCGGGGGTGGGGGCTCATGGGGTAGGGATGGGACAAGCAGTGAGTCCTGTTTTCTCTCCCCTCTTGCAATAGCCTTGAATAAAGTTTTCCCTGCCTACTTAACTGTGTCTGATGCAATGTTTGCTTTGATAGTTGCATGAAATTGCTTGGCCTTCTTTCTTACACACTTTTTACACAATAAGTGGTAAAGTCACCAGCTGCTTTAGGTTTTCCACAGGCCTTTGAAGAAAAAGAGTCCTGAGGTGGGGAAAGGGCCTCTGCTGTGGTGGTGTGTGGAGACCCACACACCTGATTCCTTTATTAAAACAAAGCAAAACAAAACATTCACAAGACTGTGTTTTTAATCTATGTTTGCATAACAGTTTCATTTTTCTCATTTACTCCTTATAGCAATTTTTCTCAGGCTCTCTGTCCTTGCTGACTACAATAAATTGAGTGTTTATAGAGAAACCTTAGAACTCTCTTGGGATTAGCAACAAAATGCTAACTGTGGTCCTTCTATAGGCCCCATTTTATAAGGAAATGAGAGAACTAGACTCAAAATCTTGAACCCTGACCCTAAGAATCCATGGGACTTAAGTAAAGTACCCTCCATATCCCCATCACCCTCCAGGTCAGAACACTCAGATGCCTACTAAGCATCCCTACTACTGTAGACCTTGTATAATGATCTTATCTAATGCTTCATAGGAGTATCACATCGTTAGCTCTGCCTTGCAGATGAGAAAAGACTGAGAAATTATGTATAAAACTCCAGATTTCCTAATAATGTTGGCAGAGCTCTATTTTGAAATTCTTTCTGGTTGGCTTCAAAATCAGTGAATTTTCAATGCCCTAGGCCACCTCCTTGTCTATAAAATGGGAACATTGATAACTGCCAGGTAAGTTACATTCGAAGCTTGGAATTTTGTGACCTTGAACTACAGCCTTTGGCGAGTGTTTTGGACCCAGAACAGTACGTACAATTCCAGGCCTTTCAAGGAGGGCAGTAGAATGAATTCTCTTTTCCATGAGATTTAGCCACTTTTTCACCCTTTGGGTCACCATTTAGAGTAACTTTCAAAGGGGCATCTAGTGCATGTACGTGGTACCAATTGCCATGGTTTTCGCTAGAGGGCAGTTCTGGTCTCTCTAGTCGGCAGATCCAGCCCTCATTTGCATGTATCCACACATTTTTTCCCCCCTTTAAATTCAGAAAAGAGATATTTATAGTCAAACCCTTCTTGGGAGGCTTATAGGATGTAACAAATGAAACTGTCCACGGGTGCAGGCTCATTCCTGGCTCTGCCTACTTCTCTTTTCTTTGCCCCTCGATAAATAAGAAACGTCATTTCTCTAAGCCTCTGTTTTGTTTCTTATAGGATGGTGAGAATAATACCTATCTTATGGAAATTTCCCAACAATTAGGTGGGGAGGAAAACTCAGGGAGCTTTGGGTTCTCCAGACTGAATGCATTCTATAAAAGTAATTACTGACTGTGAACAGAGGCATCTGTTTCTGGTCTGGGTTGGGAGCCGGCTCTGGTATTTAAGTGCATAAATAAAGCTTAAAGGAAACTCAGTCCTCACCTGCTCTGGTGTTCTTGTTTTACAGATGAAGAAAATGCAAGATTCTGTGATGTTAGGAAACTGAAGTCAGTTAGGCTAAGTGTCCAAATTCCCATGCTTTGCTTCATCGGGCTTCTCCCCTTCCCCAGATTCCCAAATTTTGCCCGCCGTTGAGCACTGGAACACAGAACAGCCCCTTCGAAAAGTCAGCTAACTTCACGGAGGAACGGTCTCTATCAGGGTTCAGTACAAACTCAGCCCCATACTCCCCATTCCCACCCTCCCCCCTGCCAACTCTAGTTCTTTCTAACCTATTGACTTGTCCCTATAAAAGACAAGTGCACTCCTGCCCGGCCTTTGGACACCTGCAGGCCTCTCACTGGGAATGTTCTTCCTATTATAATAGTCTCTCTCCTTTACTGGTCTTCTTACCCTATTGGAAGGTTCCCCCTCCCCTGTTGTAATAACCTCTCCTGCCCTGTTGTAATGGTCTTCAAATCAAGTTTCTCTTTATATAAGTCCGGATTTGTTTTTATTTGGCATTTCCACTCAACAATTGTTGTCTACTGTCATCGAGACTCTGTTAGCCCATAATTTCGCATGGCTCAGTTAATGCTTACTATCTATGCCTTATTGTCTATCTTGCATCAGCATAAGGATTATCTCCTTAAATACAAAATAAAACAGCTTGATAGAGACCCAGCCTTATGTGTATACATTTAAGTCTTCCTTCACATACAGGACTACACTTTGTACATGATAGGGACTTACTGAATAGCCTTTGTTAGACAACTGGTTTATATGCTTTTATTTATATAATTAATTCATTAGGTGATATGTGAAGTACATATTTAGCAAATGCCACTTTAGTGCGAGTGTAGAAAAAACGAATCTTAGGTTCTGATCTTCAAGAATATGTGGTTAAGCTGAGGAGCTAGGAATCTTTGTCAGACAATCAACAGTTAAGTGACAAAAGAGAACCATATAATATAATAACTCCCGTAGAATGAAGACCCGGCCGCAACCTCCTGTGGGTAAAAAATTCCTAGAAGAGAAGGGATTTTCAGGGTAAACCCTGAGTGAAACTGAAGGTAAGAACAGAAGGAATTTGGGATATTCCAAGGAGGTAGAATGGCTGAGTAAACGCTGAAGCTGGCTTGGCTGGTGGGAAATCATTTAGGAAGTAGTTAAATTGAAATTCTAAGAATTTCATGAAGATCAGATTGGAAAAGGGCTCAATTTTTCACTTGGGATAATTTTTAACCAATTTATTGATTCATTGCAATTAATCATAATTATATCCAATTAATTACATATTGAGTATTCCTGGTCCAAATATTATAGGGATGAAAAGGTGAGATGAAATGGATACAGGAACTTTTACGGACAGGATATGGTAAGAACTTCTGAGAATTCAGTTGTTATAGACTTTCTGCCTTATTGATGTAAAATCCATGATAATTTTTCATGCTTGTTTTGATGGAAATTTGCCATAATGTGATTCCTCAGAGTGAATGAATGGAAGCAGTTCCTCTTCCCGTGAGCTCTTCCCAGGACACTTTCTCTGTATCTCGTCTTGCAGAAGTGAGATGGGTTTTCTTGAACTTCATTGACAGTAGGCAAGAAACTAAACATTTTCTGGATTGTTCTACCTCAAAGACTGATCAACTACTAAAATCTTCTTTCTCTATGGCTGTTTTGTTTTTGTTTTTGTTTTTGTTTTTGTTTTTGTTTGTTTGTTTGGTTGGTTTTTTAATCTCTTACTACAGTCTCGGGACACAATTTTGCTTTTGCTTTTGGGTATGCTTGGACCATCTGTCAGATACAAAAATTGACAGTGATGGTCCTTTTCTATGTGCATGAAAATAAAATTATAGGAAGAACAGCCACATGACAAAAAAAAAAGCACAAACAAGAAGCTTTGGGCCTTTAGTATTTTTATATGCTTCTCCCCCACTCCCTGGTTTTGAGAAGCAGTTATAACTAATTATTTTTCTTTAAAAAGAGGTTTATGGCCACTGTGTGGGGGGGGCACCTCCCAAAAAGAGACCAGGGAAGTCAGTAATCAAGGGTGGGGTGTTAAAGGTCCCAAGCTGATGTGGAGCATAATTTGCAGAGAAACCTAGCCAACCATGGTGGGTGTTCACAGAATAGGTGTTTCTTCTCCATCTTCTCTTTGAGATGGCTTTGATTTTTTTGTTAGTTTAAAGAGATTCTAAAGTCTGAATGATAGTTAAATTTAGAGAAACACTCTGCTTGACTGACATACCAAATCTTTCTATTAACTGCTTAAGCTGGTTCAGATTAATGATCTAGTAACCCTGTGTAAAGAGCACACAGTGATAAATTAAATGTGCGCTTTAACTAGGGTGTTCTTTTGTATTATTTTAGGCACCATAGAGTTTGGAGAGAAATTCCTGCTTAACATAGTAGGGGTTGAGATGATGGAGAATAATGTCTGTTTCAGCACTAACTTCCTTTGTGCACCTGTGAGACATCTGAGGGACATTTCACATGCTCAGGAAGAACCAGCGTACTGGTTTGTTTTGTTTTGTTCCATGCAGGGAAGTTGTAGCCTCTTTAATCCTCCATTTTTCAGATTCTAGAGACCAAGGCGTGAATGATAGCAATTTAGTTACCACATTCTATTTCCGGCAGAATTGTTTGTAGTTTAGCTCAAAATATCTATTTTCTTAATTTTAACTGGTTTTGCCAGTTGCCAGTTAAACCAGATTGCAAGTGAAAATGAATATCATCAACACACTTAAATATTTCTGTGCACTATACAAAGCAGACTGTGGATGATTATAGACTACTGGAAAATGTGTTTCCACAGAAACTTTCTTGTAAATTGCTAGGAGTGTGTTCGACTTTGAAATTACTCGGAGATGTGTACTCAAAATTTCAGTAAATTTTAAAAAAATTTATTTTACTTTAAAAGCATATTATATTTAGGGCATTGAAATTACTCTGTAGGATACTAGGCTGGTGGACACACGTCATTATAGTACATATGTCAAATCCCATAGAATGTGCACTAAGAGCGAACCCTCATGTAAACTCTAGACTTCAGGTGGTGACGATGCATCAGTGGAGGTCCATCAATTGTAACAACTGCACCACTCTGGTGGGAGATGTTGTTCATGGAGAAGGCTACACATGTGTAGGGGCAGAAGGTATACCAGAAATCTCTTTCAGTTTTACTGTGAACCTAAAACTGCTCTCAAAAATAAAGTCTTTTAAAACATAAGTTAGAATCACTGAACTCTACATCTGAAATGAATAATGCACTATATGTTCATTAATTGAATTTAAATAAAATAAAATTTAAAAAAATCAATAAGTAAAACATAAAATAAGACAGAGAGTAATATTCTCTAAGGCAAGGATTCATATATTCCCGTATATTCATATATTCCCCTATAGTTCAAATACAGTACATGGAACTTACATGTTGTACACAAGATAACTTTGAATTACAGTGTATGATAATTTTAAACACCCAAATCGTGGAACATTCACTATGACCCTGCTGACCACCCCTGCCTGGTTTCCCTTGGCACCTGCCCTAGTTTCCCCTTCATTACTTTTCACCTGAATTGTTGCCACAGCTCAACAGACCCCTCTCCTTCCACCAGCTCCTTCATGATGAACTTACAATTGTCTCTCTAAAATGGTTCTAATTCAAGCACATCCCTTTTAGAGTACTTTAAGACTTACAAATTGTAGAAACACATCAGATCACTCAGCTCCTACATGGATGTCTTGTACCACCAGCCCCCCAACCCCATCCCATTCTTCTTATCACATTCTGCCCCTTTCTCTAACAGGTTCGCACACTAACTACCTTCATATGTATTCCAGATGCTCCCCTCACCCCCAACTCTGTCCTTTTTTTCTAGAATGTTCTTTTCTTCCCCATTTCTGTATGTTAAGGTCTTCTCATTCAAAGTCCATGTAAATGCTACCTGTTCCCAAAAGCCTTCTCGGATATTCCCCTTGCCCCACTTCCCCCCCCCACACACACCCTCAGATTATCCTTGAGATTGTACTTCTCCAGGAATGGCATTCATGATATTTACCCTCTGCACAGCATGGCTAGCCACTTATCAGAACCTAACTGGGTGGAAACATTCAGGAGGTTCCTGCGGAATGGCCAGCCTGTGGTGTTTAGAACCTCGCAGTTGGTTTCCCTCCAGTGTTTTAGGAAGAGTCTGCAGACCTCTTTCTGACTCATACTGTGTGTCTCTATCCCAACAGGAGTTGCGCTGTGCTGGAATCACACTGTGCTATGACTTCTCTGCCAGGTAGAATATCAGGCATGTGTAGAGATTCGGTAAAAGCTATGGGCAAACTGAGTGAACTTAAAAAAAAAAAACCAAAACACTGAGGCTGAGGATCAATTTTCATCATCTTCCCCAAACTGTTTAGAGTCATTGCATCCATAAAGTGCTTAAGAAACATTTGTTCAATTAAACTGATGCTCTCACTCCCTAATGAAACCTTGCTATTCAATTGACACCTGTGATGATGATAATGATGATGATGACGATGATGATGATGATGATGACAATGATGATGATGGTACCAAGCAAAGACGTAGCATTTACTCTGTGCTGGTGCTCTAGCTAGACTGACTTTAAGCCTCACGTCAACCCTTTGACGTGGTTCTACTATTATTCCTGGAAGGTCAGGCACCTTGTCACCAGCATGGCTGGGCTTTTGTCCTGGGCATTCAGACTCCAAATCCTATGCTCTCCGGCTTTGAATTCATTTTTTGATGGAAGCAGATTTTGAGCTAATGAACCTATGATATAAATGCATTGTTTTTCTTCCTAACCATTCTCTTTTCCATTAAATGCTGGCTCTTCCCCATTTCTCTGCAGAACATTTTCAATCAAAATCTTCAAAGTCACTGTCTTAGAGAAATCTTCTAAAACCTGCGATTGTTGCCCACACAATGAAGTCTTTTTTGGTCTCCGCCTTCCACGAAAGAATGTTTTCCTGCCTGCTTGTGGGTCTGCCCCTTCATGGTTTCCCATCCGAGGCTGACTCCTAAAAGTCTGCTCTTCCTTCACCCTGCCTGGCCATGCAGATTCTCAGTGGCCTTATTCCCCAGCCGTCGGCTGACACTAATACCCTCAGCGTCTTTTCCTCTCATCTTCATTTCTTACCCACATTTCTGCCTCAAGTCTCCAAAACAGAGGTTGGTTTTTTCCTTTCCGATTGAAAAGGAAACACCTAAAGAGTATCACTCCCATCTTGAATCAGATTCTCAAATATTACCATCCCTTAATTTTTAAGATGACTGTCTAGTCTCTGTAACAGGGAAATCTTGGAAATATCCCAACAATAATTTCCTTTATACTTAAAAAGAAAAATACCTATGCGAGTGTATGCGTGTATGTTTGTGTGTATCTATCTTAAATCGGTATCATCTGTGTTTCATCTGCATCTGTATCTAGTCCTATACCGGTACCTGCATCTATCTGGGTATCTGAAGCTCTTAAATGTATCTTCTGGTTCTGCTTTCCTCAGGTCTTTTCCTCTGAGTCTGATCCTTGTTACGTGGCCATTGGATGGGGACCATTTCCCATATGGCCTCTTCCTTCATCATTCATACTTATACACACACATTTCTTGAAGTCATTACACCAAAATCTTAATAAAGATCATCTCCATGGTAGCATTATAGATGATTTCAATTCCTTTCTTGTCTGTATTTTTTTCCACATTTTAGGCAGTGAACATACTTTCATAAAACAATTGCCGTGATTAGAATTTTCACAAGAAATCATGATAGTTGCTCTTTTATAAAAACTCTAAAGAACGATTATTATTATTTTTTTCCCTATAAAATCGACTTTGGCATCAGGTGTGCCGTTCACAGTCACTCACCCCCGTAGGTTGGCTGACTTGGACTCTGCCCCTGCCTCTGTGAATGAGGAGCCATCCGCTGAGAAGTGGGATTGCTTGGATTGCCCTTAACATTTCACGTGTTCATCTCCTTCCCTGCTTTGCGGAGAACTCTGCGACTGCCTCGTATCTTCCCCAAGTGTTTACTAGGTGCCACTTCACCGCCACGTGCTCAGACGGCGTGAGTGAGCGAACACCGGTCTGCAAACCCAGCTCGACTTCTGGCTGCTTACAGACTTTACATCCCCTCCACCCAGCGCAGGAAACACACTCCCGAGATCCACTTTTGATTTAGGATTTTTACCCATCTACTGTACTAAATTGTCAATAAATTACAGTAGAATTACTTTAACCTCCCTGCCTCTAGTCAGGCAAGGGACATATTTCATAGATTTTTAAAATTTTTAATTTAAGGAAAAACGGTTTTATCTTAACATCATGCTACTCATAATTAAGAGGCAACCACTTTGAAACAAGATAAGAAGCCAAGGGTCCCAAATAATATATATATATAAAAAAACCCAGTAATTGATCTCTTTTTACTCCCTTACCTCAATATTTCGGGTCCCTCTTCAATGTGCTGCTATATCACATGTACTGCAAGATAATCTCTACATTTCTGCTTTCTATAATACCTGTTCTCGTTTCCTTTTTAAGATTTAACTTATTTACTTGAGAGACAAAGAGCACATGAGCAGTGGGAAGGGGTAGTGGAAGAAGCAGACTCCCCACTGAGCAGGGAGCCTGATGTGGGACTGGATCCCAGGGTCCTGGGATCATGACCTGGGCCAAAGGCAGACTTTTAACCGACCGAGCCACCCAGGTACCCAATACCTGGTTTGTAGTAGGTATTGAATACAAGCCATGTATTTAGCCCTGCAGTAGGTATTCCACATGCATTATCTCATTAAGTTCTCACAATAATTACAAAAAGTAGTTACTTCTTATCATCCCCATCTTGCAGATGAAATGGAGGATTTCGAGTCATGGAGTGCCTTACCAAAGCCATGCAGCTGGGGCTGAAACTAGACGCTAGAGAGAGACCAACAAGCAGGTCCTGTCCCAGCACCCCCATTCATCTGGTGCATTCATTTTTGCTGAAGGATCGCTAGTCTGGTTTTAAACATCCTTGACAGCTGGTTTATGTCTCTTCTGTTAAAAGACAGGTTAGCAAGAGTGTACCTGTTTTGAGCCTGAGGATCAGCCCCAGCTCACATTGAATTAACCAAGGAAGCCATGCCTTATGAAGTCTCTCGGAAGCCAATGCCACGACCCAATCCTTTTGCAAACTTCCGCCTGTTGTGGGGGATGGTTATTATTAGTAACACGCGTCTGTGCACGTGTGTCTCTGCATTCTCTCCCCATGCAAACGCAGCCTCCTTAAATAACAGGGGCACGTCTTTCTCACATGTTACTCTCTCCTCTCCATTTGATTCTCATTTGAAGTGACCAGAACATTCTAAATATGAGAAATTTGGGGTTTTGCTAACGGAGTGAATTTGGGGACAGTGGAGGGTGAGTTCACTCTCACACACCGCGCTCTCTCTAAGGTAGAACTAGGTTACTCCAGGAAGAAATAAGCCTTAGTTCTTCTCCAGGGCTGTTCTTTTTTCAAGTTGCTATCAATGACATCCAATGTCACTGCCTGATACTAATGTAAAGTGTCAGATTAAATCAAATAACAGTGTCTGTCTAATTGTTTTGCAAATGAACAACTCAAGTCACTTACATTCAATGTAGCTCGACTTCATAGGGATTTAAATAGAAAAGTTGATTCCCTGAAAGAGTGATCTTTTCAAGTTTCCTGAGCTACTTGTGCAACAGAGATAGTGCCTAGCTATTCATCAGTTTGGCTCATTTGACCCAAATGAGGAGAAGAGAAGACATATATTCTTAGACGGTGACACCACCGCCTGCCACCTCCAAGTCAGAATCCTGAGCTGCTCTCTGACATAAACTGAAGAAGTCAGCGAACCTTTACCTCCTTGCAAAATGTTATGTTATTTAAAACTGCACAACCACATCCTTGCATGGGGTATTCAACGTGATTGGCAACGGGACACTGAAATGAAAATCACAGCCGGCCATCACCTTCGAAGGAAGAGGTTTTTTTTTTAAAGATGTATGATTTATTTTCTCTCTGATGCAGGTAGTGCTTCCTATCCCACTCTAGACTTACACACAGAGCTGTGTGTCCAGATAACGGTCATAACGGTTGCGAAAATATGAAAATACTTGTAAACCAGCGGGTAAATAATCACTGTCCTCAGCCCCCTGAGGGAATGCTCTCCAATCAAAGACCTTCCCTCAGGACTTCTGGCCTTTCCCCCCATCCAGCAAATAAAGGAAATGACCGTGACACTGGCAGGACTCCGCTTGAGTTCTGCACAAATACCGAGGCCTGTGCCGTTCGGTTGTTAAATATTTTAAATATTGCCCCTGAAATAAGAGGTGGAAAACTTCAGTGGCCTGGCTTTTGTGCAACATCAATGTAACAAATACCCTTTTTGTGGGATTCTTTGGATCTTTTTACAAAATTGCAGTGGACAATAGTATCTTTTTTATGTCTATTGTCCCTTATTACAGGACTCACATGATGAATTTTTAAGTTTGTTTGGTGGCCCCTGTTTTTCTGGGAGTATAATTTGCGTCTCTAGGATATCTCTTGTTCCTTTTAATCAGGCAGGAAGAATACATTATAATACAGTTCTCTTTTTGCTTTGTCTTTAAGCAATTCGAGAATTAAAATGAATGCTCAGTTCAACAATAAAATTACACGAGTACTTGAATCTCTCTCTTTCTTTCTAAATGATGAATTTACTGATTTTAAAATTTTATTTATTTTAATGTAATTTAATGTTAGAAGCTGCATCAAAAATTTTTTTTGGGGGGGTCAGTGACAGGTGGTTAAGAGAGAACCCTAAATGGAGTGAGTTCTCTGATCTAACACGAGTGTCAGGATGTTTCTGCATTTCACTGTGTTCCCCCGACAGCATCCGTGCCGACACACTTCACCTGAACTCAGAACCGAACTCACTCTTATCACTGGAGATGACATAGGCTGGAATAAATACTGAAAACACATGTAATTGCTCATATTGTCTACTTGAATCTTCCTCTAAGAGGTGTGTGCCCCTGCAGTTGACCTAGCCACAAATGGGAAAGGAAACTTACAGATTATCCCATATACTGTTGCTGCTGTTGTTATTATTATTATTATTTTACATTTGCCTTATACATTGAAATACTCTACCCCTGTGGATCCCACACTTATTTACTTAGTTCGTGGATGATTATAATCTTTCCAGTTGCTTCCTTTTCCTCCTTTCTTTGTAGCTGTTTCACACGAGCACGTCTATCTTGTAGAATTAGCGAAGGCAGAAAGAAGTTAAACTTAAGTAGTCATTTTTGCTAAAGGTGATTCATAGCTAGTCTCAGAAAAAGTGGTGTGAAATGTTACACGTCGAGGAGACCAATTAGAACGAATGCAGGTTTTGGATTTTCTGTGCATGTCATTTTCAAGAACATTCTTTTTTATCACATATGCCACAGATAATGGGCCAAAATGAAAACCCGCCCTATTTTAATACTTTCTATTTATTTTCAGTAGTCTGTGCATTTCATGAATTTAGAGACAATGCACTATTAGTCTTTGTGATTCTCATTCTCTGTTCAAGACTTTATACATGATATGTGCTCAGTGAATGTTTATCCAATTTTATTTTATTGTAAAGTATGCATTGTGTGCTTAGCTCAATGAGGAACAAGTCCCTTTTCTTTTTATCACAATTTCTGTGCATACCAAATCTCTTCTTTAAAGTTCCTCCCTTTTGCCGATCAAATGAATAATTACCATCCACCTGTCCTACCTTTCCAGTTATCCAATCAATCAATAATGTATTACTTACTGGGTGCCAAATATGTTTCTAAAAGAATGCCTCTCTCGTTTTTTTCAGCGTATATGCTTACCTTCTACATTAGAAGATAGATTTGTGTAATTATTTTTTCTATATAATGTAGTGAATTGAAATGGAGTTTTGCAAAAGTGCTACGGGAGCAGAGAGGATGGGCTGACTCGGCCTTAGAAATTTAGGGAGATCTTCAGGGGTGTTGCTATTTGTGTTATGATTCCAAGTGTGGACATGAATTTCCCGGGTAAAAGGAACGGTAGCAAGCAGTGACATTCCAGATGGAGTGAACACCTTGTTCAAGAATCTGGCTTATTCAAGAAACCTTGAAATGTTCAAGTGGCACGGTGGGGAGAGGCAGTGGAGGGCCATCACGAAGGACCTTCCTTCCGGTCTCAGTCAGTTTGGGCTGCAGTAACAAAAGACCAGACTGGGTGCTTTAAACAACAGAGATGTGTCTCTCACAGTTCTGGAGGCTGGAAGTCAGAGACAAGGGTGCTGGCCTGGTCCAGTGAGTGCCCTCTTCCTGGCTTGTAGATGTCTTTTTGCTGTGTCCTCCTATGGTGAGGAGAGCGAGGAAGAGATGGGGAGATGGAGGGAGGAAGGGAGGGAGAGAGAGAGAGAGAACAAGCAAGATACAGCTCTCCCACCGTGATGGCTCTCTCCTCACCCACCTCCGTCTCTGCCCCATTGCCCCCATCTCCAAATACCATCCCATTGTGGGGTAGGGTTTCAACATATGAATTTGGGGGAACAAGAGAGTAGTCCTTAACACACACGAAGGAACTTGGGTTTCAGCTGGTAGGTAAAGGATAGCTAGCAGAGACTGTTGGCCAAGCATCTAAGTTGCAACTATTGACTTGGGGTGCTGTGCATGGACCAACGGGGGTCATCTCCCTTAGATTTGTGTTTGTAACTCATTTAGCCCTACTGTGCTCTGTTATCGTGGGAAAGCATGTTGCAAAAATATGGCAATTTATCATTGAGACTATAGAAATAGTATGTTCTTCAACCGATATGTCTGACTAAAAGGGTTCCTCATTCAAGAATTCTAAATGATAATATTTATGACTAAACCTTGGGAACTATGTGCTACTATTTATTCAAAAATATGGTGGTAATTTCTTTATCATTTCAGATTATAATGGAAACATTGGCCTTTATATGCTCTGCCACAAATTTAACTTGCACCTAAAAAATATTCATGCTAGGCTTATGTGACATCTGCTGAGAGATCTAAATTACCCATTGACAAAGATCATTCAGATAGGAAAGGCTAAATCTATGCAGAAAAGTGAAATTCAGATAGAAAAGGCTAAAGGACTGAATTGGGCAGCTGTAGGGGAGAGATGATAAATCAGGCATTTATGTCAGAGGAAAGTGCCTGCTTCTGTATTGCTGGTCTGCCATGTTTGAAATACAAAGCCAGTAATTTTTCTTTATATATAGCAACTGTCCATGAAGGGCTCAAACGGCATCCGCATAATGGTTTCTCACAATATGTCAGTGGAATAAGAGATAACCTATGATTATAATCTATAGATCAGATGATTGCTGGAAAAGTGCTAGAAGGTTTGCAGCATTAGCTTGTCGGGGAAGACCCGAGGAGAAGGTTGCAGTAGAAGGATGGGTTGTACAAGGCAACGCATTGTGTGAAGACAGTTCCAGAAGTGTCATCAGAAATGGGGATCAATAATGCCAGGATGGCTGGCATTCCTGTCCTATTTGAAATGAAGAAACATAAGAAGTAAATTATCCACCCCAAATGAAAGAACCACCTATTTTCCTAGCCCAACACTTTGTCCAGTGGAGTCCATTATATTAGGTATTATTCATTGTGATATTTTTTGCATTTGCAATGACAAATATTTTATTTTGTTTTATAATAAGGGGTAATGCCAATTTTATATAGGATGCAGATTTATTTGTTCAATAGTATTATACTGCTCTATCTACTTCAATAAGGAAATGAAGAGAATTGGGATAGTGTCACGATTTTGCTGATATTCTGTAGGAATTTCATTGCATTCAGAAGTAAAAAGTACCTTTTTAAATGATCTCTCCAAAGAAACATAGGCAGAATTATTCTACAGCATTTGCATGAACAAAGCAACTAGCAGTAGATCTATTGTTAAACAGATTAATAGATAATCAGTAACAGCTTGAAAATTTTTCCCTTCTCCATGGTTCCTTGTATCTACATGCGGGTGATGATAGAAAAGGGTGCTTCATTATATCAATTATTTACACGTATTCAGTAATGATCTGTTTCTGGCTCTGCTGAATTCTTTATACGCATCATCTCTTATAAATCTCGGATAAGTTTTCTTTACAGTTGATGTTATTGTTCCCATTCTTGCACAAGAAAAACAAAACAGAACTCAACCTCTGAAGCTCAGTAAAGTTAGCTTCAGACCACATACCCACTGGGTGGCAGAGTCGGGATTAGAATCCAGCATAGCCTGGCTCTAAAGGTTGTGAGTTTAGCCACAGCTCCAGCTCCAGTTTTTGCTTCTGCCCAGTCTCTGGGGCTGGGAACCGCAGAGAAGAGAAGGTGCGCATTCCTGCCAGAGGGTGGAAGGTGCTTGCTCAGGGAAGCAGCTGAAGGAGCGGACCCGGGAGGCACCGGGGCGGGGGGGGCTCTCGGGATGATGAGGTCAGGAGAGACGCGGGCTCTGGCTGTGCGGCCAACGGTGCTGACGGGTTAAGTGGAGAGAATGGGTGAGTCCTCAGTGTGCTGGTAGGCATGGAGGGACTGGGCCGCTGGGCCCCCGGTCACTGCACTGCAGGGGCTTGGCCCGAACCTACCGTTGTTGGTACTGCCACTTGTGAGTTACTTATATCCCTTTGCTCATCATCTGGGAGGTCTGCGCGGACATCCTAAGAAATAGAATTGCTCCTATAGGAGGTGGGGGCCGTTGGGGGTCCTGGCGGCTCACATTTCTAGCTGGGCTCCACTCTGGCCACCGTAGGGGACAGACTGGAGAGAATGTATAGATCGGGAAGGAAAGAACCTACCGCGTTGACTTTCCTTCCTGTGTTTTACGACACGGATCCAGACCTGAGGTGGATGGAGAAACGCAGCCAGATTTGAGGGATAGTTGAGGTTCTAAGTGAATTTGGAGGATTTAGAGCTGAGAGCAAAATATATGCAGGACTCAACTTCCAGACTTACTCTTCTCTAATTCACCTTCGACTCCGAGGCCAGATGATGTTTCTGGCTTGTGAGTCCTCCTAATTAAAGTCACCTGCAGAATAAAATCCAGAATTTTCAGGAGATCATGGATAGGCTCTCCTTTCCATCCCGATCTCCAGCCACATGCTATGGGTTTTCTGCGAGGGCATCTTTTGCTTTTCCGCTTCAGTGTCTTGCATGAACTTGTCCCTAAAGGCAGCAGCGAGCACCTTCTCCTCCTGTGTCTCGAGGTTAAAATTCTATTCATCTCTCCAGGAGCAGCTTAAATCACACAGGGAAGCTGTTCCTGATCTTCTTATTTTACACAAGAAGAAAAAAAAAAGGACATTTAACATGTTGTTCTCATGCTTTCTAATATAATATTTCAAAATCCAAATCTAATCTAATCTTATTCTTTCCTGTCCTAAAACATTCACCAGTTCCCCTTTTCTTAGGATGTAAAGTAGAGCTTAACCCCATAAGAAAGCCAACCTCACATAAAGTAGTAAATACTTGAACAATGAGCATTTGTCAGAGTATTTAAAAAAATTAATATTTGTGTAGTAACTATTTGCTTCATTGAGTAGAGAGGCACTACCTATAGTTTTTAGGGCATTAAATAAGTTGAGGTTTCAGATAAAAAGCCATTTTATTTTGAACTATATTAGACTCTTGAAGAATATGGAGGATTATTTCAACATAAATACATCAAACATCTTGTGAAAAACAGGACGCAAGAGAAACACATTATGTCACTTAAAACACCAAGGTGAAGTTAACATTTTTGGGACATTCCTAGATGAAAAATCTAGCAGACAGGGATAGAGGGAGATCATGGAAACTTTCTATACCTGGTGAGCATTGGGGGAAGAAAAAAATAAACTCCTGTATTAGTAACAAAACAACAGGTGAGTTTGAGTCTCATAATTATATCCAGTTTTCCCATAACATAGAGGAATTTTCTTGAGCTGCTCAAGATTTGTTTCTCTTCTCTTCAGAAAATATAATTTCTGTTTCCCTAGTTTGAGATAGATTTCCTTTTTCCCCTGTTTTCCTGGAGTCATGGTAGACAATAGCATCCTTGATGGGTTCTGCATACCTTCCAGTCGATCTTCTCTTGCTGAGCTGTTTCTTTGTGAAATGATTCCTCATTTATGTAAATTGGTTTTAAATGAGAATGTTTAACTAAAAGATTTGATCTTAATATCACGACAGCTGTTATAAATATGGATGTCCAGGCTGCGCTTGTTTTCTTTCTTCTCATTTATTTACTTTTCAGATTTATTATTTGTATCTCCAGTACCTTCCTGAAAGGAAAGTGTGTATTTGAAGTTTCCAGGAAAACTGTGTGCTAAAAATTAGGGTGAAATGATGAAAATGAACATTGAACGATAAATTATGAGATGTCCATTCAGATTCTAGCTCTTTCAACATTACCTGTCTCGTCTCTCCTGCTTTTCTCTTTTGCCATTCTATCTTTTGTGGTGCAGAGCTGTTTAGTCAGCCCTCAGTTCTTCTTGAGGAGAAATTGCTCTATGAACAGGCGTAATTAGGTGCGTTCTGTGAAGGAAGTGAGTTCAGGGTCATCCTCTGGCGCCATCTTGGACCAGAACTGTAGCTCTTTCAACATTAACTGAAACAGAGGGCAGGCTTAACCTCTCTGGGCCTGTTTCCTTACTTGTTATTGGGAAGTCAATAGATAATGTCTGTAGTATTATTTTTCTAGGGCTAAGTACCACAAACTGTGTGACATAAACAACCAAAATCCATCGCCTGGCAGTTCTGGAGGCTAGAACTCTGAAATCAGTGTGTCAACAGGGTTGGTTCCTTCTGTGGTCTGGTGAGAGGAGGATCTGCTCCCGGCCTCGCTGATTTGAAGATGCCCGTCTTCTCCACGTGTCTCTTTATGTCGTCTTCCCTCTGTGTGTCCCTGTGTCCAAAAAATTTCCCCTTTTTATAAGGACACCAGTCATATTGGGTTAGGGATTATCCTAATGACCTCACTTTAATTTGATTACTTCTCTGAAAACCCCACCTCCAAGTAAGGACACACCTAATCCATGAAAACATCCCAAAGCCTTTTATTTTCAGTGTTAACATTTTGTCAAGGCCATATTTGTGCTAATCTCTACCTCTTAGGTTGTTTTAGTGAGAGAAACACAAATGCACCAGGTTTCAACTCAGTGAGAGGCATTTGTTAGTTCACAGAATCCAGAGAACAGAACGTGAAGGGCCGGAGACGCCACCCAGGCCCTTCAATGCTGTCAGGATTCTCTCTTCGTTGGCTCAGCTCTCCTTTGTATCAGTGCTGTTTTCTTTCTTCATGGACTGACTTCTCACATAACAAAACACGTAACTACTGGCATCTTATGAAGCTTCCAAGGGTGGGCCTGGGGGGGGGGGAGAGGTGTGCCTAACTATCTTCCTTGGAGGTCCAACAATCACAGGGCGGCCACCTGAGGGCCCAGCTTGGATCAGGTGCTAACTCGGTCTGTGCCCCTGAAAGGAAGGGGGCAGCTGTGCTCCATCCACAGGTGAGCTGGGAGGGGAGCAGGTGTTTCCCAGGAGTGTGGTGCTTCATGGGGGAGGCAGTTCCGTAGAATTTACTACAGTGACTCTGGTAATTTCTTAGGACAGCCCTCAGAAACCACTACAGGCATCATACTTCAGTTTTGAGCAATTTTGGACACAGATATAACTCTGCAGAGGTTTACAACTTGTTTCAGAAGTAGAGTTAAGCCACTTAATTAAAATCCAGAATTAAAATTCTGATGTGGAGGTTTGTGAGGAGTGTTGCTCCCTATAACGCTCTTTTTGGGGACCTGTCAGCCAGGCTCAGGGAGTTCCTAATTTATACCTGTGTGTTGTCAGATACCCTAGACTTTCAAGGTTGAAATCAAATATTCATTGTTCAGAGAGGAAAACCCATATTAAAGGTTGGATTTACTCAGACACATTTCTCGGATAGTTCGACATAAGTCATTAAAACTCATAGTAAAATACACAAACATAAATAATTTTTAAAATACCAATTTTCCTTCTATCTTCACCCTCTCCTTCTCTCTTTTTCTATAATCCTTGGTGTTTCTTAATTCCAGAGTCTTGTCTGATTTGGATGGGACATATCAATTTCCTCTGCTGAAATTCTTCACATTGCTTCTCTAACTGTCAGTGGTATGGGACTTTCCCTGGGAAAAAAAATGCTGTCAAGGAAGCAGTTTGCAGATCAAGTAGAGAACAGGAAACAGGAGGCTATTATTAGCCATGGAGAAGGCAGTGGGTTTGCTGGTTACGTGAGGGAAATGGTAGCCTCTAGGAAGGAGGAGACAACTGGACAATGGGAGATCTGAGCCCTTTTCTCCTTCTTTCCACTTTCCACCAAAAATGAAAAAAAAAAAAAAAGGCAAGAATTTGTGCTCTAGTCTTTCCATCTGTCTTCTGTCCTTTGAATCCAATCCACAGAAGAATAATGGTGTCTTTGTTGAAAGTGTTTCAAGGTTGATTCTAACATCCCTAGTTCGAGTCAGCGGACACAATGAGAAGTAAAACCTCAAGCACCTTCCCAGGGAAATGTTATTTGTATCACACTCTGCTTTCGCGGTGTTACAGTTTATAAAACTGTGGACAGCCCTTTCTCAAGTTGCTGTGTACTTCTTCACGGTTCATAATAATCTGACTGTTGGTTCGCAATTTTGTTTCTAATTAGAGTCTTTGGCATGTGAAAATGCAGAGCTGCTTTCCTTCTAGTTCGGGGTCTGTTGGTTTCCTTCTTTTACCTTTTCCTTGGTCTTTCCCCTGCTTCTCTTTTATTCAGCAGCCAGTTGGGTGCGTCTGGGGCTGCTTTCTCACCCTTGGCCAAGGCATCCTTAGTCCTTAATTTCTGGCAGACTTTTTCCCAATGCTTGTCAAGTTCCATTTCTCTCTCTGGGTTTTCTTAGTATATAAAGCTCAACCATCACTCATTGCTTTTTGAAGATAATGTGGGTTGTGAGCCTGGAACAACTTGAATAAACTTGCAATAAACAACCCTATCCGAATGCGGAGACCACTATGCACAGGGCACAGGCGATAAGCAGCACATGAAGACAGTATCAGTAAAAGCTGTCAGCTCCCCGGCAGAAACATCGAGAACTGCCACAGGCAACTCCTCCTAATAGAACTCCGGCAGCAAACAGTTTCTTTCGGTGACATTGCCCTCGCCAGCCTCCAAACATTCTCCCTCTGTAGGCACTCCCTCTCCAATCAAAAACTGCAATTCCAATCAGCAGACTGAAATACTTGTCAGCAAACCACTCAATTCTTAATCTCCTGAAAATGAAGAAACCAGATCTCGGCGTAGGACAGATTCCTAGCAGCACCCTCTAAACAAGGTTGTCTCTCTGCTCTCTTTCCTCGGAGCCCCCACTGTGCCTGTTCATGTCATCAAGAACAAAATGACGCCAGGTGGACATGACGTCATACACGTAATCTCATTGTATGAGTAGGCTCCCAGGTGAAGCCTGATAAAATTCCTAGGATGGCAGCTTTGGTGCTGTTGGGTTATTGTTTGATATGCAGAGTAATCCTAGGAATCTGTTGCTTTTAGTCGCAAGGTCTGAGTGATGCATTTGCTCAGTTTCCCAATGGAGTCTCGCATTTTCTGAGCATGTACCTTGTCTTTGGGTTGAACAAGTTCAAGAATCTCCCTCTAACAAAACAAACAAAAACAAAAAACAAAAAGAAAAAATGTGTATGTGTGCTTCATCTCGAAAGATTTAAATAATTGTCTGAATAAAGTTATACTCAATATCAGATCAATAATAAATGTATAGTTGCACAAAAATAAATGAAGTGAGGGATAGGTAAGGTACAGACATAGTTATGGGTCCTCCGTCAAAGGTCCCTCTTGAGTGGGGCAAGTGCAGGATGGCTGCAAGCAGCTCTGGATCTAGAAGATCCGTGGCCTCTCTAGAAACAGAGAACAGCCTTCAACTGACAGCCAGCCTTCAACTGACCCTTCAAATGGGACTTCAGTCCTAGAGCCATAAAGGCCTGAATTCTGCCAACAACCTGCACTAAGGAGGAAACTGCTCCTCCCCTCGAGCCTCTAGGAAGGAATGCAGCCCTGGGAACACCTTGATTTAGGCCCGTGAATCTCTAAGCAGAGACCCAGCTGAGCTCACCAGACTCCTGACCTACAAAAACGATGAGGTCATCCATTCGTGCTGCCTGAAGCTGCCAAGCTGATGAGAATTTGTTAGAGCAGCAATAGGGAACTGACACAGTAGGCAGTTGGTTTGTCTAATTGGCCTGATGATGAGCTGGCCTGGCTGGGTGTCACATCATCTGTGACTCGGTTACAGTGGACAGGGTGGCCTAATGGGCCAGGTCCAACTCAGATGTCTATTCCCGGAACAATCTGGATGGAAGGTTGGGAAGAACGATTTCTCCAAGTACACTTAGGGCCTCTTTACTGAGGGGGGGAGGGCGATTGTTAGGTGGAAACATAACATCTGATTTCCACAGGAGCACCAGATTTTATCTTCATAGCAGATGAGTGTCTCTGGAATGCTATGTGTCAATATCACCCTCTGTCCTGTGCTTGGGGCCAACAGCTCAGAGACAGTATGTCTGAGTTACAGAGCAGAGACTCCTGTGGACCAGGGAAGCTGAGGCAAAGTTTTGTCAACAGACTGCCTTAATTAGGGGTGTGTCTCATCACTACCTCTGGAACTTGGTCAGTGTTTGGACTATGTAATACTATATTTAGAGTCTGCTCTTAGCCTAATTAAGTAGAATGTCTGGGTGTGAGGCCTGAGCACCTATATTTTAAAATCACTCTAGAGGTAAATTTGGTACAAGTGTAGGTCTAGAACAGGGGTTGGCCAGCAAACTTTTCTTGTCAAGGGCTAAATAGTAGTTTCAGCTTTGTGGGCCATGAGATCTCTGTGGCAAGTACTCATGTCTGCCATTATAGAGGGAAATTCTATATAGAGACAATTCCTATACATATGGACGTAGCCATGTTCCAATAAAGTTTTATTTACAAAAACAGATGGTGGATTGGAATTGGCCCCTTGGCTCCAGGCTGTGACTCGTGGTCTAGAGCATGAGTATTTTTACAGAGAAGCAGGTCTGGAGGGAGAGCAGAACTTCCTGGAAGGTCAGACTTTGTCAAGAGGGATACCATCCCTGGTAGATGGGGCATGAAAGATAAATCCATAATTTGTTTAGAGAAAAGAAAAGTGCCTGATGGAAAACATGCATTTTTAAGAAAAGACAGATGTGCTGTTTATAGTCATGTGCACGGTAACATTGCATTCTGTTCCCCAGTTTTCACGCATAGGCAGCAGTTAACCAAAACAAAAAAAAAGGAAAACATTGTATTTAAAATAAAAACAGAAGAAGTAAATCCTGTCATTTTCAACAACATGGATGAACCTGGAGGACATTATGCCAAGTGAAATAAGCCATAGAAGGACAAATAAGGCACGATTCCACTTTTATCTGGTATCAAAAATAATCAGACTCAAAGAAGCAGATAAGAAAAAGCAGATAAGAAATAGGGCTGGGGGCAGGGAGAAATGGGGGGCTGCTCAGTTGATATAAGGTTTTAGTTACGCAAGATGAGTAAGTTCTAGAAATCTGCTATACAACACAGACCTATAGTGAGCAACACAGTGTTGCGTACATCAAAGTTTGTTAAGAGTCTCATGTTGTGTTCTTACCACAGAAAATAACAACTAAAAACCAAAGAGGCACAAAGAAACTTTGGGAGGGGTTGGATTGGCTTATTACCTTGATCATGGTGGCCTTATCACAGGTAATTGCATATGTCCACACTCATAAAATCGTACATATTAAATTGTGCACTTATTTGGATATCAATTATACCTCAATCAGGGTTTTAAACATTTTAAACATAGAATTTAAACATAGAATTATGGCTTCATATTTTAAATCAGGTAACTACCTGTTTTATCCTTTATAAGTTTAGAGGAGTAAAAAAAAAATGAGCCAAGTGAATTAAAAAAGTGAAGAATAAAAAAATTAGAGAAGCATGAAAATATTGCCTAAAGCATATTTTGGGTTTTGAAATTTAATATCCACAAGAGAAAGTATTAAGTGGTTACTTAAGTTATCCGTTATTACATGGAGACAGTATAAGGCAAGGGCTGTACAGAAAGTCTAGACCGAAATGTTATAAAATCAGGGAGATTTTTTTTAAAAAGGTTCCCATCGAGAGAGTGCGGATTCTTTCTTATTTAGAAGATTTGGGTTAGTGTTTGTGTCTTAATTTCTTCATTCTAGGCCTGGTGACCTTGGGCGAGTCACTTAAGTTGAGATAATGAGAGTATCTATCTCGGGGAGTTGTGAAGAACCAGAGACATTATTTAAATAAAGATGTTTTGTAAATGGTAAAAAGATCCTAAAATATAAGTTGTTAAAATATGATAACTCTCTTGGATGTACTGGAACTGGTGTCTTTGGAAGAGTTCTATTCTATTCTGAGATTCATTTATTTTTCAGAAGTGCATTTTTTCCTAAACACTTCAGTATGATACTCACGCATATGAAACAATGTGCTGTAGCATTATCTGCATACTTAAAATGGGAATATTCTCACTTCATGATTAATGTTAGGGTGAGAAGCTAGCTCAAAATATTTATGGCATGTTTAAGGCTGATTAATCTTATGATCTCACAAACCTGATTTGTTTCACAGTTTCTAGGCTAAAATAGGATGTATGTTATGGAGCTATAAAGGTCTTGGAATGAAATTTTCTCATATCTTCATATTTGTATACGAGCAAGCATAAGAAATGGCATCTTGCTGGCTGAGCTTCAGCTCAGACTCGGATGTGTGTGAGCGTCGGTGGGTGGGGAGCTGGGGTGTGTGTATGTGCGTGTGTGTGTGTATGGGAGGGTGGCTCAACATCTTCCCCAACACTTTGGGTACAGTTGTGGATCAGTGTGGGACTTTCATTCTGTAATTGGCAGGAAAGAAGGTAGTTTGCTTGGGGATGGAGGCCACACAGGGGGAAGGATAGATGGATTCAGTGGAGTCGGTAGCATGGCGTCTCATTCTAGCCTGGCCCTTGGATTTAGGCTGATCACAGGAATGAGGTCCAAGGCTGCTGGAGCATTTACCAGAGGATTGTGAGCCTCTTGGTGCAAGTAAGTGACACAGTGACACAAAGTCGAGGAGACAGTTATTCTCACCACTTCTGAATGGAGCCCTGTTGTTTCATGAGTCTCTGGACACCAAGGGTAAGCTAGAGTATGGCTCACAGGGACCCCTGTGCACCCCTGATAAGAACATACCCCAGAGTGACTCCTGTGGGTGGCACATAAATAATGATGCTCAATGAAACAAAGATGGCTTTTTACATTTAATCCCCACCCCTCACCCCTTGTATATACCAGAGAAACCTATGCTAGCATCAGAGTATTCAAAATGAAGAGAAAGAATAAATAGAGAATAAACACAGCAGGGACGGATACACGCTATGGAATAGTGCAAAGCATTTGGAAGTCATTAATGACATGTACATTCTGCAACATGGACAGATTTAAAAAAATATCATGTTGAACAGGAAAAAAATTAGAAGCAGAATAAAATCCATAGTTACCATTCATGGAACTAAAAACACTACAGATTTTAAAAGATCAAACACGGGGCACCTGGGTGGCTCAGTGGGTTAAAGCCTCTGCCTTCGGCTCAGGTCATGATCTCAGGGTCCTGGGATCGAGCCCCGCATCGGGCTCCCTGCTCAGTGGGGAGCCTGCTTCCTCCTCTCTCTCTCTGCCTACTTGTGATCTCTCTGTCTGTCAAATAAATAAATAAATAATCTTAATAAAAAAATAAAAGATCAAACACCCACAAAAATATAGTAAACAAAATGAGCATTATGAGAAGGGGGAGAAAGTAGGCATTGAAACTGTGAGAACTGACATCACTGGAAAAACTTCTGATAAGATGCAAGGTAGGGGCATACATTTGGCCTTGGGTTATGTGGCTGTATTATAGCCTCATCCTTTATTTTATTTTTTTAATTTAAATTTTACTTAGTTAACATACAGTGCAATATTGGTTTCAGGAGTAGAAGTCAGTGACTCATCCCTTACATACAACACCCGGTGCTCATCACAACCCTCCTTAATCCCCACCCCCACCTAGCACCTCCCCCACCACGTCCTTTATTTTAAAATGATCTACTTGCTCCTAGTTTATTTATCTACAGGATTCCCTCTCTCTGCTTACCAAATCTAGATAGATTTCAAAAGGTAGCAATAGGAAATCAGTACAATAAGAATATTAAGTACCTATTGATATCTAATTGGGCAGCTTGGATGCCATTACATGGTAATTAACAGATGACCCAGTACCTGAAAAGTATTGATGGTATATATATATATATATGAATGAAGATATTAATTAAGGTTTTAATATATATATGTATATATGGAATGAAGATATTAATTAAGGTATTAAGATGATGGAGTTGAGGTTGCTGATCAGCTGAATTTAGGATAGGGAGAGTATCGTGGACTCACCAGGTGAATCCAATGTAATCACAAGGGTGATTAAAAATAGAAAAGTTCAGAATCCGAGGCAGACGCAATTATGGAAGAACGGTCATGGAGATACAGTGATGGCGGCTTTGAAGATGGAAAATGGGGGGCCATGAGCCAAGGTACTCAGGTAGCCTCGAGAAACTGGAAAAGGCAAGTAAATGAATTCTCCTTTAGAACCCCCAGCAAAGGATGCAGCCCTGATGCAATCTGGATTTCTGCCCCGAAAGACCTGTATCAGATATCTAATTTATAGAACTGTAAGATTATGAAAGTGTATTACTCTAAGCCACTAAATTTGAGGTAATTTATTGCACAGCAACAGAAAATTAATGTACTTCCATGTGTTTGTTGCTCTACAGGCATAATCATAGGCCTGTATAACAGTATGCCCTCAACTTGAGCTATTTGTACCTGCTGAGAATATTGTTTCTCTTTTTCTAGGGCCCACTATTTCCTAAAAGACATTAATTTTTGAACTCAGAAAGTAGATTTCAGACTAAACTATTTGAAAAATACAGAGTACTTATTAGTCATTCCAAAATGAGAGAAAAAGTCAATGGAAAATATTAATATTTCATGGAAAGAACAAACCTCAGGCTATTCTTGATAATTAGGGGGAAAAGTTTTAAAAGAGAATTAACGTTTTATTTTAAGTTAATATTACAAAGTTTTAGTCAGCCCTGGATTAATTTTGTCCAAAATTATATAGCAACCAAAATAATGTTTGTTTGTTTGTTTGTTTTTTGTCTTGGTAAGAAAGTTTTGGAACTGGTATTATTATCAATAATAGCAGACACGGGTTATAAAGAAAGTTATTTTTTTTTCTTTTTTGAACACAGAATGTCTGAAGACGATGATGTAAATTTCCCAAGAAATGACTCCCATTAAGACTTTTTTCTACATTTACCATTTTTTAATTTAATTGGACGGGTTATGTGTGTATGAACACACGATGAAACACTATGTCCAGCGAATATGACTGGAGGAAGCATCTTAAGTGACCAGTATCACTTCAAGTTTGAATATTGAGTTATTGCTCAACAAAGTGGCACAGACGAGGGCTTTGGACTACACTGTGTGCTCCAATAATCAGCCTGAAGGGAAATGGCATGACATTACCGTGTGTGTCCAAGAACAGACCTGAACAGACCCAACAGGTGAGGTTCCAGTGGCAAATTGATTTGCCTTTCTTAAGTTGCTGTTGAAATAGCCATAAATGGACAAACAGCTAGAAAACATTAAGATATCTAAATATTTTGTGAAACTCAAAAATAGAACGTGCTATTTGAGCAGAGTCATGCTTTAACACATGCTCTGGGCAGGGGGAGAGAGCAATAGAAGTGCTGAGAATTTCTCTGGCGGACTTGGACCTATTTTGAGAAGGGAGGCGTAAGTATGTGTGCGTTTATTATATTAAACCACTGCTATATTAATAATTAGTGAGCCTCCTGTGGAAAACTAAAGGCAATGCTTTTAGTTCAGCTTCACATATTAGAAGGTCCATTTGTATGCTTTTCAGATGTTTTTAAAGACAATTATTTTATGGTGTTGTTTTCCCTAAGTTTTTTTCTTCTCTGAAAAATACACATACAACTTGCATAATGGAATGCAGTGTAGTTATTGTAAAGGAACTTACTTGGGGTTCAATAATTTTGAATATTCCTCAACATCACTTGCAAGTTCTTTGGGATATTACCAATGATTTACATGGGACCTAGGGATTTAGCATCATTCATTCCCTTCAGAAAATGAAAACTCACGGATACCTGCAAGCTAACCGGATACCCTATAAAGAATTATACCAAATGAGTGTGGTGGTATTGTGTAGTAGTGATAATTCTACAGTGGCGTTGAAGGTGAATAAAGTGTATTGAATGAGTTTATGTGAGTTGAAGTATTGAGGAAATTTACAAGTATTTGCATACATGTGTCATTTTCCCCGAGTAACTCCACAGAGCTATATCTGTTCTGTTTTCTGTTTTTAACACTGCAAGTAAATTGGACTTGAAATTTACTGCTTTGTACAAATAGTGCAGAAATACGTAACTTCATTTTTTACAGCTAACCTCATCTTGTTCTCAACCTCCAATCCTGTTGAAAATGCCTGACCTCGTTTGTAGAAGGAATCACGGTTTCCCTTGTTTTAAAATTTAGTCATTTTGAGTTCATCGGTCAGAACTTTAGATGTTACCCCCTGTTTCCACTCTTCCCACATTGCACGTGGATGCAAAAGGAAATATTGTAATAAGATGATATGGGGAGAGGGGCGCGTTGCTGGTTCGGTTGGAAGAGCACGCGGCTCCATCTCAGATTGGTGAGTTCGAGCCCCACACTGGGTGTAGAGATTACTTAAATAAATTTTAAAAAGTATGGGGGAAGGATAACCATGGTGGGGAGTCTTCTTCAGTGTCTAGAGCTGTTATCATTCCTAGTTGGTTTTATCGCCACTGTCAAGGCCTAGAACCCTTGCAGTAGTTCAGCATCCATCTCAGGCTGATGTACTTGGCCTCCACCCTCGGCTGCCTTCTCTTGGCTGACCAAGCACACGCCATGTTGGAGGCTGCATCCTATGAGCCAAGGGATCTTCCAGGCAATAAGCTTCCTACCGAGGATCTGCATCCCTTCCAGATTCCCCCCACCCCCGTGGATTTCTACTGCACTCCTTCTTCTGAGATCAGTTCGGAGGGGAGAGGAGCTAGAGGAGACTGAAGTCTCAGCTCCTGCCTCTCTTTCATGCTCCAGGGCCAGAACCTACAGTGGCCAGAAGGCATTTCTCCCAGTGAGGTGAGCACTTTCTTGATCTTTTCCTTATCTGATATTCTTATGTCTCTTCACTAGGACTAACTGTAAAATCATGCTCAGATTTGTAAGCTTTGCTCTTAATATGCAAAAGATTTTTAAATTTTTTTTTTTTGCTCTTTATATAATCTTCCCACATACCGTCAACCAAGCCAGGCTTTCATTTCTTTTCCTTATAAAGGAACATAAGGATGTTTAGGGAGGAGTCCAAAGCCAAACCAGGTTCTTTTTGTTCCAGACTGCCTCCAAAGAGGTGGGGAGCCAAGGGGGCGAGGAGGTCCAAATTTACGCTCTTTCTAAAGAGTTGGAAGAAAAAATCCTTCATCCATCTGGACATATTCTACTTCCTAGAATCAGACTTGAGGGTTTCCACCTATAGTGGCCACACCATGGCTGTTGGTTGATGTGTTTTATTTATTTTCTTTACCTTCAACATTGTAGCAAAGAAGAGGGAGAGTACTTTTTCAACCACTTTGTATAGGGCAGATGGGTCTCTCTAGGGTGGAGAATCTCTGGTATCCTGGAAGCCAAGATTCTAGCTAGTTTGGGGATTCCTGGAGACTGGCTTGAACACAGGGCAGCAGGCCACAGGCCACAAGGTAGGCATCACTGGGCAAGCTAAGTCACAGGAAGGGACATTGAGGTAGAAGCTGCCGACAGGTCCCCGAAGGGGGGGCGGGGGGGGCAGGAGTCTGAGTTGTTTCTTTCCCAGAGCAAACCCACGAGTAAAGTGGGTAGGCTTTGGATGGCTGTTTGTTGAAGGGATGGGAATGTTTGAGAGGTTCAGGGAACAGACATGGAGTAGGAAGCTACTTCCGCTGATAATAAATTAATCATATTCACTTTTGTGGCCACTGGGGGAAGGAATCCATGGGTCGAGTGCCTTGTAAAATGTTTCCACCATCCCTTAGGAAGTGGAGGAAATGAATTTCTCGCTAGTGGAGGTAAGAGCACTAAAGACATCACCTGTTAATAAAGGAGCACCGCATGTGCCCTTTACAGCGGGGACTATTTACCCGTGGTCCTCTAACTTCTGGGGAACCTGTCAACGGCAACCAGGGGTAGATTAGCTCTAACATTGTGAGCAGAACTGTGTGCATGCACCTTCGTGCATTTTTGTCTCAGGAGAGATTTTCGTATTTTCAACAGATTCTCAACAGAATCCTTGACTCTAAAACATGACGGTCATACATTAAAGGACATGTTACACAAGCAAGTAGTGTGTAACTTGTTACCTTAAAATCCTCTTTTCCTTTTCCAGAAATCCCAGTGAAAGAAAGCAATGCCACTGATCATGGGGTTCACTTTCTATTATCATGAATCACTTTCATGATAACACTCATGCAAAAGTGTTCACTTGCAAGAGAACAACAAATACAACACCAGAAGGGAACACAAGCCTGCCTTTGGCCTCCTGTGAAGACTCTCAGAGGACCCTTCAGACAAATAATCGAAGAATTAAGAATATCTTTAAATCATCGGGATTTCTTACAGGGACCCAGCTTTGGAAAATTCATTTGGGAGCTAAGAAGAAGCATGTGTGAGGATGAGCAGGAGCATATGATAAAGAACTTACTGTAAAGGGCAAGTTTCTGTGAGGAATTAACGACTCATCCTCAGGAGGCCTTTATTTACTATAAAAACCCGAGTGCCTTTTGCTGTTATCAGGCTGAGAATTACAGTGAAATTGATTCTTCACACAGACTTTCCCGATGGTCCCAATAAACCATGAGGCCCTCCCGGCCTTTACCTCTCTTGTCAGCAGCTGCCCTGCAGTGGTCAGAACCAGCCTTTCGGCAGCAATTAGTGGTAATAAGTAAGAGCTCACACAATTGATGGTGTCATTCGTCTGGACAGTGTGCAAGCAGCAGTTATGAAATGCTTCACAGAGCAGAGTGCTTGTACTTGGTCCCTCCCTCCCATCAATTTTCCGGGTAGCAGAGCCTAATGAAGGCACAAGGCAGGTGATGAGGGGACCATAGGGACTCTGATGCAGTGCTTTCTGTCCTGGTCAAAACGGCCAGACTTTGCTTAGTACAATGGCTCAGAATTCCTTCTTCCACTACCCTAATTGATGCTTCTTGCTTAACCCTGATGGTTGTGATAAAAAGGGGGCGTGAGGGAGGAGAGGAGCACGCACACAATCTTTTTTTTACCTCTCTCTATAACAGTGTTATTGATCTCTAACATTTCTTTTGCTTCTTCCCTAGAATTTTCACCTCTCCGCTTACAGCCCATCTCTTCCCACATGTTGTCTACTTTTTCGATCAGAGCTTCTAGCATCTCAATCATAGTTGTTTTCAATTCTCCATCTGATCATCTCAACGTCTTGCCATAGCTGAGTCAGGTTCTGATGCCCGTTCCGTGTCTTCAAACCGTGCTTTTGTCTTCTAGTGTGCCTTGTGATTTGGGGTTGAATGCCAGACGTGACATACCGGGTGAAAGGAACACCGGCGTACAAGCGGTTAGCAATGTGGCGGTGAGGGGTCTGAGGAGCAGATGTGTTCTCTAGCCCCGTGATTAGGTCTGTCTTTCAGTGAGCCTGTGACCCTGAGTTGTGAATGTCACAAGTTCTTCTCTGTCTCCTCCCTCCTCAGGTGGGCCAGACAGACCGGGGCGGGGGGCGGTGTGTGCGCTGGAGTTGGCTATTTTCCTCCCCACCCAGGTCAGTTTGGCTCTCTAATACCCCAGTGGCTTAGGGCCTGGTAAAACAGTTTCTCTTAAGGCCTTATTACGAAGAACAAAATACTCTGGCATTTTTGTTATGTTTCTCCTCTTCCTTCCAGAAGCAAGAGGGTATTTTTCTTTGATCTTTATTGAGCAAACCTTGCTGAGCTTCTGGAGGCAAATCCAAAGAACCACGGGAATGTCCTGGAGTTATGGTCTCTCAGACCAGTCCACCTGGAACCTCCAGCAATTCGTCAACAGCAGTCTAGGCTTGGTTCTTATAGGAGTTTCTGCTCTAGTAAGTTGTGATTCTCTTATTGGCCTGCCTCTCCAATTTTGGAATCTGCTGCTTTCCCTGTGACTTTGCTTCTCTTTTGGAGCTAAGACTTGTTGATTTGGCTTTCTCACTTATTGTTACAATGGACTGGCCACTTCCAAGCTTCCTGCATGCTTGACTGAAAACCTAAAGTCTGTCCCTGGCTTTTGAATAAAAAATTTTAACACATTCATTACATTTTATAAAATTATTTTGGAAGCCTTCTCTTCTATAAAATGATCCTCTTTGAGCAATTCAGTAATAACTAACTTCATATATGCAGATGGCTCTCAACATTATGTCTCTAACTCTAGTTTCTCTATTATGCTTTTGATTTGCTTGTCCATCTTCAGGCTAGTTTGATCTATTTGAAGAAGCAAACCTCAGGCTGAAATGTCCAAAAACTGCAGCCAGTATCTCCTTGATGTTATCTTGGGATTGGCACTTGCTACCTATTTTTCCAGCAACATCTATGTTCTCAGTTAGTGGCACTGACATTTACCCAATTCAGTTCTGGCCTCATTGACCTGGACAGGAAACTTTGCACTGGTTTCCACCTGAGCTTCATTTCTCCTATTCTACATCCTTTGAATCCCACATTTAGGTAACGTCAACTAGCTTGTGGTTCTCTGGACATATCATACTGTGCTTTGAGAACATGTCTAGGGTTATTCTCTTCTATCTGCTTGTAATGCTTTCCCCATACCACTTATTTTCTCCCCTATGAAACCTTTTTACGTGTCTGGGGGGAGAGGAAGTCCTGGGGTGAACTCCATGTTGCATGCAAGTCATCTGTTTAAATGCCCATCTTCCTTTGTAGACTAAACCTTTCAAGAGTAAAGACTATGTCTTATTTATCTTTCTATTGTCACTGCCAAACACATGCTAAATGTTCACTAAGTGTCACTTGAACAAAGAAAGGCAGAGGGAATGGAACTAGAATCTATTAAGTGCAAGATACTTTGCCAGGTGTTTTGCATGAATAAGAAGACAGGAGGAAATTTAAATAATACAGAGTGAGTCGTGTCTTATTTTCCTTTCACTTTCAAGAAGGTATTGGTCTTCCTGTTTCTGAAGAGATGCAATTAATTTATTGACTCTTCTGAATTGTTGGGTCCTTTTCCCTCCAACCACCCCATGGTGGGGTAGAAAGCAGTGAGGTAAGTACATGTGTTGGTCAGATCACTCTAGGGTATTAGTAAAGAATATTTGCTATCAGATTTTGCTCTTCTGATCTGCCCTTCCTACCTTTCTTCCCATCTGCCTCCCCATTTTCTTCTCTTCATGATTGGAATGCATCTAAGATTTGTTGCTATGTTCAATCTCCTAGGCTTAAGGGAGCAGAAAGAATTCCTCCAACTTTCCTATTTCCATTTTCCAACATCTCCCCATGTTGGATAGATTAGGAAAAGTGTAAGAATGAATAAAAAATAAGGTACAAAGTTCCTCAGAGTATTGTTAGAAGTTATAGTTGATTAAAATTTGAGAATATTACTTGTAAAAGATTGTCTATGGAGAAAAAGCCCAGAATATGAATTCATAAATAAATAAAATGAATAATCCCATTTCCCATAAGAGACAGATAAAAAAATGGACTTTTTTTCTTAAAATAAGTTAAATTGCAAGGAAGGAGAATAGGACCAATTGTGAATTTAAATGATGCCCAAATAATTGCAATTATAACTGCATTTCTTATAAAGAGTGAAATATTGCTTTAGTATTACAGATTAAATTTAATTTCAAACCTCTGTAAGGATAATTTAAGTAGAAGGTGCCACTTGAAAAGGAATTACTTCTGCACATAGATTTTTCTTCTCTTTGGGTTCTCAAATCACACCAGCTGATTCTGGATTGAACTTCAGAAAAGTTCCTCTAAGTGCAAACATTTTTTTAAAAACAATGTGGTAAAAATACTTTTTGGAGAACTGAGCCAGTAGAGTATATATCCTCACTTACCAAATGTTGGCTTTATTGACTGTAAGATTCTCAAATGTGAGAAAACATTTATAAACCAGCTGAGACTTAAAATCACCAACTCCTAACATCCAGTGGGGATGGAGAGAGCTATCTTCCAGAATATATAGTTCTGAGCATATTTACCCTCAATAAATGTTCAAAAATACATTTTGAAAGAACTGAATCCTATTTAAATAGTATGAAGTGAAATCATTGGCAAAGCATTGGTGTCTGCACATTTACTTAAAGAGCCAATCATCTATCATCTATTTTCCTCTTGAGTCATCTTCCTGTTTGGAAGTTTGAAGAAATTGTTTTGTACTTTGTTTTGCTGGAACTTACGAGTAATTACATCTGTCAAAATTTGTGCCTACAGCTTCTGTAATAAAACCTTGTCTTTCAGGGATTGAGAGCAGAGATCATCCAACATGTATGGACCGAACATGATCCACTATGGACTTTCTCACAGCTGGACTGCTTCCAGAGTCCCGGTGAGCAGTGGGTTCATTTGTGCGAGTTTACTGAGCAAGTGAAGGGACCATTGGTAGTAAATGACATAAGTGACACTGTCTCTTCTCAGAGAACCCAGAATGCCTAAATTTTAAATGACTCAAGAGTTCAATCAGGTTTCTTGTTTGTGGTCAATTATCCCTGTGTCTCCCTTATGGGTTCTTTTCAGTCGCCTAACTTTTCCTCTGCTCCTACTTTTCACATCTGCTTTTTGTGAAAAATGACTCCTATGTCTTACTCTTCTCCTATACTTTTGGAGTGATTAATAATTGTAAGGAAGGAAATATCAAAGCTCAAAGGGCTGGTTGGGGCCTCTTGAACCACTCTCAAAGATCCTAGGATCAACCCACAGAAAAACATTTTCTAAATTTAAGGGAATTCTGAAATTAGCGCAGTTGTACCCCTGGAGATTTTCACAATTGCTTCTTTTGTAAATTCTTTGGGGGAGAGAAGCTGCTCTAGCTAAAGGTCATATTTTAAATACTCGTTTGAAAGCAGTCTGTACTTAATTGAAGGAACACTGTTTGGGAATGGGAGTTTTGAGAAAGTTTTGGGAAAGTAGGATGTTATGAGGTGTTAGCTATTCTTACTCTTGAACTTAATAAATCATAGGTCTCTTTTTAGTGGTGAGTTCCATGTAAAGCATGTTGAGGCAAAATACAAGGAAGTTTTGTGGTGTTTTGCTCTGAGTTTTTGTTATAATTAGCTTATAATCTTGTAGTCAAAGAGACATTAGTGAGAGGTGTCTTGAAATTTCCACGAATTACCTTGTGACTTTGGATTTGTTACTCTTTGTTTTGTTAAATCCTCTTATAAACACCTTGACTTATACTTGATTGGTTTCAAGTAGCAGGGGAAAGTAAGCATCTGAGAGTGAGGTCAGAGAGTTACTCAATGACTGAATCAGGGCTCTGACTCCTGTCTGGAGTCCCTAAAGCCCTGTGTTTATGACCTTTTCCAATTCCTTTCTTTTCTGTCTTAACTTCTCTCCTCAGATCCCTGGTGCTGCTGCTTGATAGCCTGCTAACCTAGTCATTGAATCCATGCTAGTGTGCTCTTGAGTGCTAATTAGATAACCTGCTATTTTTCTGACAATATAACTGTTTTTAAATAGAGCTATTCTTCAGATAATTTATTAATATCAAAGAGTGGATCTGATGTTGACATTAGAGTCACCTGGTCAACAGGTGGGGCAGACATTTTTGGGACACACAGGTCCAGTAGTGTCCTGCAAACTGAAGTATACTGTAGGCAATTGAAGTGAATTGAATTCAGTAATCCTTACCCTTTTACATGGATATTATCAAGGAGATATAAATGTGGACATAGTCTCTTCCCATATAATATTATAGTCCCAATTCACAGGAATTTATGGTCTTTTTGTTACTTGTACTACATATTTGAACAACAAATCAAGATGACACCATTAGATTCATGTAAGTCTCCTGCTCCACTGCTCACTCACTGCTTTCTAATGGCCTTCATTGGCCATGCCACATTTCTAGTTTTTGGCGATGCACAACAAGTCATCCTTCATCTGGGTCTTGGTTGTCTCATCTGTAGGGTAAAATGGTCGCACTCAATGGTCTTCAAGGTTCCTTTCAGTTCTAACTATCAGTGTTTCAATGTTTGACCCACACTAACTGGTTTGTGCTCCACCCACAAACTTCCTGCATTTCTGGAATGCACAATGGAATGAACAATCTCTGTATACAGATTTGAGATTGAGGAAATCCGATCCCAGGAACTTGAAGCTCTTGGTTGCAGTGACTGTAGCTCATCTCAGACTTGATGAGCCATTCCTTGGCTGCCCTGGAATTCATTACTCAAAAGAGATTGACTGTGGCCCTACTTACTCTGCCTTTGGAAGAAATAAAGTTCTCCCACCTTATTGCTAATCTCCCTTTCATGGTAGCACCAGAAATCTTGATTTCATTGACTCGCGTGTGAAGGACCTTCCCCATCTCCCAATATTCAGTCGTGTCTGGGTCTGATGGATGAAGAATCAAGGTCATGTGCCCTTTGTTCACCCAGAGATAATAAATGTAGCTCGCCGTGTCCACATGCTGGAGATACAGGCAACAGCAGAATGGAGAGGGAAGTGGAACATTACGGCACAGAAAGTTCACTCACTCTTCTTCATGATAATGTGTTTTTGACTGCCAGTGGTAATCTCACCTCCTCTTTCATTGGACTTGCTTCTCTCTCCCAACTCCCTACCCTATATTTTAAACTGCTATATATTTGTATAAATCCTCAATTTTTCTTTTTTGAGCTTAGTGCACTGCACATTTCTACTCATGCATAAAAGATGCCCTGAAAATTCCCATTACGGCTGCATAAGTGTTTATTTATTTTTTACTTTTTGAGAATCAGGCTCTAAGGTAGTGCCTTCAAGAGACAAGCATTTATAGTTTTGCTCTATGATTTAGTTCAGTTTTTTTCTTCCATCTTGTTTGTTTATCAGGAGTAAAAGGGGGGATTTTAAGATGTTACAGGAAAAGAGTTTCCCTTGGTGGTTAATTTTAGGTATTTGTGAATAGATGGAATATATGGGCTTTTAAAAAGAAATAAAGCTGGGGAAATAAAATGTATTATATATAGATCAGATGTGATAAAGAAACTCATTGCAATGTTGATCTGAATAATGTTGAATCACTAATTTTAAATTCAATGCAATCTAGATATGAAACAGGTGATTTAATCATAAAATTTCTGTATTTTGATTTGGGCTTCTGGTATAATCCTTAGAGTAAAAATGGATCATTTTTAATTATTTTGGTAAATTGCCTAGATCGTATATAAGTGAAGCAAATAAAAGAAACACTTTCACAGCAGTTTAGAGCTTTACAAGCATTTTTTTTTCCCTGTGTAGCTCTAGTGTTCTGACTTCAAAAGATATGGTGAAGAAATGAAGGCATTTTATATTAGCGTACTAAATTTTTTTTAAAGATTTTATTTATTTATTTGACAGAGAGAGAGGGAGATCACAAGTAGGCAGAGAGGCAGGCAGAGAGAGAGGAGGAAGCAGGCTCCCTGTTGAGCAGAGAGCCCGATGCGGGCCTCGATCCCAGGACGCTTAGATCATGACCTGAGCTGAAGCCAGAGGCTTTAACCCACTGAGCCACCCAGGCACCCCTAGCATACTAAATTTTAAAATGTTTTCTATTTAGAATATAAGAAACTCAAAAACTATGTCTTTGTTTCTTTATAATGAAGAATCATTTTTGAGTTGCTCTTAAGGAGGCCGTGTTATTGGCCTCCTCTCGAGGGTGAAGTTAAGGACCAGGTTGGAAGTCTCCCCTATAGACTATATGATGGATGACAATCACAATCCAGTTGTTTCCAATTACGGCTAGGAAAATACATATGTGATATCTATATGAAACTAGTAATCAGATGATCATTTAGTGCTTTTAGAAGTGAAGTGCTGAGTTTTCATGAAAGAGGATGGGAAATGCCCACGGAAACCTTGGGCTGACTCTGACCAGCTAATTTATAGCATATCTGGATAAAATATCTCCTTTACAGTCGACTTAAGATAGTTCTGCCAGGAATTTCACATCTATGGCCGCAGAGTAAGCCAACAGCCAAAGTCATGCAAGCTCTCATTGCTGGAAGAATGCAAACTCCACCATTCTATCCCAAAATTATCTTAAAGGGAAATGTTTTTCATAGGACACTCCTCTATAAGAATTAATATCCCAGTCCACCAAGAATAACAAACCATGGCCCTGTTCTTTCCCTCCTTTCCTCTTCACTTGTTAGACAAGGAATATTGTAGCCATGGTATTACAGAAAGAATAAAATGTTTGAAAAATTATTTGAGATAGTACAAAAATACCATTTGACTTCTGCAGATAACTACATTCACTGAAAATCATCCAAATTAATGGTGTTATTTTTTAGGAATATTTATGTTATAAATATTTTAAAATATCTATATTGCTTTATTTTTTTATTTTTTTATTTTTTTTAAAGATTTTATTTATTTATTTCACAGCGGGAGAGAGATCACAAGGAGGCAGAGAGGCAGGCAGAGAGAGAGAGAGGGGGGGAAGCAGGCTCCCTGCCAAGCAGAGAGCCCGATGCGGGCCTCGATCCCAGGACCCTGAGATCATGACCTGGGCCGAAAGCAGAGGCTTCAACCCACTGAGCCACCCAGGCGCCCAATATATTGCTTTTTAAATTGGACCGAAACACCGTATATAATATAAACGTTTTGTCCCACACTGACATTTTTTTTCCCCACACTGACATTTCTGATGCACTTTTTTTTTTTCATGTGAGTACAGAAAAAGATAAGAGTTGTCTTTTGCAGAGGTGTGGTTAAACTTAGATTGGACTTCTAATGATACAGAAGCAGTTGAAATAACAGAAAATTCTCAGTGGAGAGATGGAAGATGCACCATCATAGAGTTAACATTCTGTTGATATAAATCTAATATTGATCAGAATGCTGTATTTTATAGAGACTGACAGCTTCTAACAAAGCAATCCCATCAATTAATTTACACGTAATCGCATGGATGGCGAGGGCAAGGATTTTCAGAAGTCTATGGATGGGCTAGATTGAATATCACTGGAGATGCTACTTGGGGAAAATTTGCATGAGCTGTAAGAGTCTTTTAGGCACATGATTCTCTGTCTGATGGAAGGATTCCTGTGATCAGTGCTGTATTTCCTGTAGTGAAGTGTTACTTTCAATGCATCTTCCATAGCTTGAGACACACTTTAGCTCATTCTCTCCCTATACTTTGGAAAGGAAGCAGCCACAATAACAGTTAATCATGATCTAGCCATAGACTTAAAAAAAAAAAACCCTCTCCTGATACAATTTGCCCACAAAGCTTTCAAAGGAGGCAGCCCAGAGTTGCCTAGAGTGAAAGAAATCAGAATCCAATGCAATGTAGATGCAATAATTCTCTATTTCAGCATAGCTATCCACCAGGTTAATATAGCTATCATTTGTCACAAAAGGCTTTTGGGAAACGAAATGCAGAGTTCTCCCTTAAGCTAGAAACTTACTTGGCTAGAAGGAAATTTTCTGGGGAGGGTAAAGAATAACTAATCTCCATTCTTCAGAAATGGGCTCACTCTACATTCTCTTGTATTAAAATAGAATAAAGGGAGTGCTGACTATTCAGGTGATCTACCCTGTCCTTGGAGTCTGGAATCTTATTAGAGACCTTTACAGTTTTGTGTAACTGGAACTCTTTTGAGGGCTCTCCAGAGATTTCCTTTGGACCACCGCTCCCCTTCATCTCCATTCCCCACAAGCACAATCCATAAATGATGTTTCAATGGTCCTTAAATCTCCCAGTCCTCACTGGTAAAGCATCGATGAAAGTATTTTTGAAGAATTAATGGGATATGGTATTCCTGGGAGAAAAGAACCTAGTCAATTAAGATGGTAAAATTGAAAACTTGTTAAAGTGGTCTGGTTTGCTTTTCTGAATTAAGAGCTGAACTTGGCACCGTTAGGGTCCTCTTAAAACGATTTTTTGTCATTTCTTGCCCCCTTTTCTGTGTTCCTCTACTGAAATCTAAAAGCTCCACTAGGCACAGAGTGCATTTGTCCTATTCATTCCTCTATCTCTAGGTGGACACAGGATTAGCTGATATTTACATATTTGTTACGTGATTGAGATGATAAGTGAACCCAAGAAGTAGGATATATGGGGAAAATACAATGAGAGTATGGATGCAGAATTTTCTTCCCAATGTTTAGGATTCTTGGAATTTCACCAACCAAATGTTCAATCGGGGAAACTCCTTGCTGAAATTAGGGATCACTCCCTTCTCTGAGGTAGGCCTAATTTGAAATTTATGATAGACAGGCAATGATGAAGAAATTGCCACATGATGAAAGACTTGAAGGCCCCATTCATCTCTGCTTAACACAATATGGCAAAATGTTCCGAAAGCCCTGTGGGGACCTCAGTCTTCTGTTTACATACTTTCTAACCTTGCCTTATGAAATGAAAGTTTTCAGGAATCCTCCTCAAGTCACAGTTTTTTAGGAGGATATATATGGGACATTAGAAAAACTAAACAAACCGCTCCAAACTAGACATGTATTTCAAATTCCAACCCACCTATTCTGGAATCTTTTGGTTGAAAACATTGGCTTGATGACCTCAAATTAAAAAAACTATCTCCTAATTTCTGCTAAGATTATAAGCCCTTTTTTGTTAACTATAACATTAAACAGAAGGTTCAGACAAATATGTTGATTAGATTTCCTGAGAGGACCTTCCCAAATGTTACATGTTCAGGTTGACATAATAATGTCATTTTGCAAATGATGTTATTTTGCAAAGTTTCACACACTTCCCTATGACTAACCTGGGAAACACCAGTTATTTTCATTTGTTTCCCCAAAAGAAAGAGAGAAATAATCAAATATACAGTAGATATTAATTAAGGGTACCTCCTGCCTATAAAAGTCCATGCTGTCCGAGAATACCACATTGGTGTCTCAAGAAGGATGCCTTCTCCATGTCTTGACATTTGGGGAGATTGCTGCTGGGTAGAGCATTCCTGGAGAGACACCAAAGCAGGTGCTATGGTTCCACCACCATGACCGTCCATGTGACTGTAGTCAGTGGTGTGGTTCTTGCAGATCCCTGGGAAACTCTATGACTCAGAGGAGTGAGGGCAGCAGAGAGAGGGACGGAAGTGGGCACAGAGCCTACCGATATACCAGGCAACATGCCAGGCTGAGCCAACAACAGAGTTGCATGAGACTAACTATGGCTGAGAGGTGACCTTTGACCAGAGAGAAGGGAAAGACATACATATTGGTTTATTTTTACATAAACCAAAGGTTTTCCAGCTTTGAAAACTTCATGCTTCTTTGGAAAACTCCACTCTCCTCAACTTGACTAACACAAACCTCTCACAACACAGCACCCCTGGGTTTCTGGGACAGAACCTGAGGGGCAAGTGCTCTCGCTCTTGCTTGAGAACCAAACACTGGCATCACCTGGTGACTGCAACCCAGCAGAGAGCTGTGAGGTGCCCGGCAGCGAGAAGGGGTTCGTGCTGGCTACTGTGACAGACATCGCATGTGAACACGGCTGGGTTCATTCCTCCACGCTCAGCTCTGTTTTGTTGGAGCTGGAGAAACAAGGTGGAATAGACCTAAACGTACCAAGACATGGACATGGGCTTACCCACTACTCAGCAAAGTACTGTGGGAAAGGCTAAAACTGAGGTAACCCCTACGCCGTAGGCTTCATGACCTTGACCCCAGCAGCACCCGAGTAGATGGTCAGCTGGAGCAGGGCAGCGCCCTCTTCTGGCTTTGCTCAATTTTGCAGCCTCTGCTGGGTACCCTATAAATACGTAATACTTGCTGAATGCACGAATAACGGGAAACTTCCACAGGAAGACCTAAAGAACCCCTGAATTACGTTGAGGTGGCTTTATTTCTGGCCCAAATCAGAATCAACCTACCAAAAAAATATATAAGATTCACTTAAAATTTTTATTTTACTCTCTAGGGAAGAAGAGCTGTTTTATTTCTGATATTCCTCCAACATACTCCTGCAGCTTAAGACATTATATTTCAAGACCAGTGGGGAAAAAAATATAATACTAAAGTAATATGACCATTGTGTAAGAGATCATTAGAATTTTCTCTGTGAAGTTATTTATTTGTGATTTTGTTCTTGGGAGGAATTTTATACTTAACATGTGATTGGTGGCTAGATGTAAATTTAAATCATTTTATATTCCCCAAATGTTATGAGTTTATCCCCTTAGTAATAATGAGAGTTCAAGGGCTGTGTGAGCCTAATCACTCAATTCAGACTGATCCTTTGGGGGAACTCTAATTAGATTTTAATAAGAATGGTGAATTAAATGTGATATTAAGAGACCCTTTACATTGTATATTAATATAAGTCAAGATAATAAGGTGTGTTTTAGGTATTTCGAATATAGATAACAATAGAGACGGGCTGTAGTTTCAACTTGGCTGTCACCAATATCGATAAATTTCTATTTACTGGTGTGAAATACATTCTTTTTTTTATTGCTCACACGCTTGATAATTATCAGCAGATGTGCCTTAATAAGAACAGATTATTTCAACCAAAGGAAATGATTCATTAGGTTATAAATGAAATGCATATTTGGCAAGCCAAAGTGAAAGCATTCACCAGTCTGGGCCGCCCTTCCCCCCACTGCTTACAAATTGCCTCAACATTGCAATCTATAAACCACTTAGCCCTCCCCAGCTCCTGCTGAGGCAAAGCTTTACCAGTGCCAAGTAATAGATAGCTCAGCAGCACAAGAAAGTCTATCAGAGTTAAGGAAAGAAGGATGGACTTAGTGTCGTTAAAAACAAACAAACAAACAAACAAACAAAAAACAAAAAAACAACCCCCCCCCAAAAAACCAAAAAAAACCCAAAAAACAAACAAACAAACAAAAAAACCAACCAAACAAACGAAACAATCCTCCCTCTTGCCCTCTTTCAGTCTGTCGCCTTTGATACAGAACCCTGCAAACTCTTCCTCTTCAGTCCCGGGGAAGTTCCCGGCCTGCCTGGACGGATTGTGTGTCATGAGTTAGAAAATTAATGAAGGACAGAGAGATATTCGAGGATAAGAGCATCTCCTTCTTTGAGGTAACGTAATTCCGGTTCATTTTTGATACTGAAACAGATTTGGCTTCATTTTCACTCATGACACTTTAACTGTGAAACCTCTACTTGGCAATTGTGCTGTTTTGTGGGTGCTGCAAGTGACACTATGGATGGTAAGCTCAACTGTGTGTTTCGTTTAGCCAGCTTCACTTTTATACTGGTATTATCATCACAGGACTTTCTACTTTTACTGAACCACACTTTAAGTTTCTGATTTTAGGTTGGGTAAACCTTCTTAGGCATTCTGCTGGAAGTGTACTAACTACTGTCTGGAGTGAAATTAAAAAGCGATCCTGGAAGTAAGTAATTACATTGATTATATACATTTCAACTCAGGGTACAGCAGTGTTCTAGCAGAGATAACTAAGCTGATGTAATGGTCAGCGAAGTTGGTAGGTGCGTAAGAACCAAGCAGGAGCTGACGGTGGGTATGGGCTGGAAAGCCAGCCTCGGGGTTCAGAATCGAACTTTTGCTCTCAGAGTCCTTGTATGTATCTCTGTTTGTAAAGAGTATCGAACACAGGGAACTGACTTTTCATTCCCATTCAAATGCTTAAAAATCAACCAGTGGGTAATGAGCAGAGCACAAAGAATGGGGCAAACACAAAGGCCCACTGGTGTCCATCTTTATTAGATAAAGCAGGGGAATGCCTATAATTTGGCTCTTGCTCACTCCTTTTCCCATCATCCATCTATGTTGAATGTGCTTTTGCCTTTGTTATGATCCGGGAAATTATTAGTTATTATTGGTTTTCTGTTGTGTGTGAAGCAAATGGCACTCAGGGTGAGTTTCAGCTGCTTCAGTGAAGGATAGAAACAATTAGAAATGAACTCAACTTGTTCTTTCTCTTTCCATGATAACCAAGTCAACGTGTGTAAGTTATTTTTTATCTTTTAGAACACGTTGCAATTGCTACCATTATGTCATTTAATTTAGGGCCTCCGTGGTCTGTCACTGGTAGGGAATGCTGTATCTCGGTTAATCAAATAGCAGGGTTGACCTACAATTCTCTCTAATATCTCGCTGTCGAATGTTCTTCTCACAGTGCTGTCATGCCTTTGACTACTACGCAGACTCCTCACTGGTCCCCTGTTCCCAGCCCCGAGTCCTTCCCACCCAGTATCCTCAAAACATCCAGTGATTTTTAAGTGCAAGTCAGTTCACATCAAGTATCTGCTCAGAACCCTCCAATTATTTCCATTGTACTTAAAAATACATACATTTCCTTCCAAAGCCTGCACAGCCCTTTAAAACCTGATTCTGAGCAGTCCCACTGCTGTGCTCTGGATTCTTCCACCCGCTCCTGCGGCCACGCGCCCTCCGAATATTCCTTCAACGCGCCGGCCTCGTCCTCATTGACATCTTTTGCACAATGTGACAAAACGGCTTTCTTTCTATTAGCTCCTTTCAGGGGACAGCGGAGTGTACCGTCGCAGCCGAATCCGCCAGGTTACAGGGAGAGGTTACTTTTTTCAACTTTAATGATACATCAGGCCGTTCCGAAAGTCATTTTGTCCCTTAAATAGAATCGTTGCAGTCATTGGAGTTTTATGCCTTTGGGCATTCAAACCTTTATCATGGGAACATTACCTGAATTCTTACATTCCTTGCTGTTTGTATTGCCTCTCCTGTGCCTACCTCAAAAAGGCTTGGGATTAGCTTTTGGAAATGAAGTCCATTGGAATTTCTGAACATGTCCTGAGTTTAGAGCCTTTTCCTGAGGTTAGGTCTTTTCTTTCCTCAGCAGCTCTGGGTCTGTTGTGTGACACCATGATTGCTAATTATCACCATGCTCGGGCTAGGAACAGAATTTTAGTTTTGCCACCCCTCTGTCTCCCTGTTTCTCTATCTATCTATCTATCTATCTATCTATCTGTCTATCTATCTATCTATCATCTACCTGTCTGTCCATCGAGTCTGTCGATTATCATTTACTCTCTACTTTTAGTATCAAATAAATAACAACAGTAATTAAGTTTTCAGAACACCAAGTACACATTTAGGAGAAAACAATCCTTTGGGCCGTGTCTCCACCAGTAAAATGGAATAAGCCATGGCATAGACGCTTCAGTTTTCCCCATTCAGCTGAAGGAAGCTGATGTTTGCTGGGTCCCAATCTCCTAGGCAGATCAGGCAATTCATCTGATAGCATCTGTGGAATGTTCTGAGCACCTCGGCACAGGATGTTCCACAAACACGATGTATTATTATAATCAGCATCTCTATCTCTCGCGAACCTAGCGGAGCACACTATTTGCCATCCATCTCACTCTGATGTTGGAGGGATTAATGAGATAATATCTATAAGGTACTTAAAACTCCTTGGAATCAGGGGGTGATATAAGTACAAAGGAATCTGATTATTATTAACCCAATACATTATGTTGCCACCTCACTGTCCCTTTTCATCAAGAGTAGGTGTAAATGATTTATCAAATTCACACCGAGAGAAACAGCAATATAACATTAAGTTGCTTTAGAAACTGGAGTGTGTGTGTGTGTGTGTGTGTGTGTGTGTGTGTGTGTGTGTATTTGAAATGTCATTTGAATCCAGTCTCTTAAGCAAACACATTTCCATTCTGAACTATTTTGGTTACACGTAACATAAAGAGATGTAATTAGAAGTTTCAGATCTTGTTTTATGAGGCGAAATGTTTTGAACCATATACTCCATTAGGAAGAAAAAGTAATAAAGAGACATATAAAGTCATTTTAGTAGCCTTGTGACAAGAGTAGATTTAACTGTTTTCAGTCAGGATTTTACTACGTCTATAGACATGTTAGCAATAAAAGCCTGGATTGACATTTCATAAACCTTATAAATATTTCCCGTTTCCCTTAAACGATAGTTCCTTTTTAAGGAATTTAGTATCCTGCAAATTAAAAACTGAATTTTGAATCAGAGACAGGGTGTGGGAGTACTAACATCTCAGTCAGAAACAAATCAAATGATGCATAATGACCGACAAGAGCGCTCTATCAGGAGCTGGGGCGCAGGCGCACTTTGCCAGCAACCTCTGTCCTGGTCTCTGTCTCTTAAGCCCTCTATCCTCTTCTCCAGCCATCCCCCCTTCATATTTCAATCCATCCATCTATCCATCTATTTATTCTTCTCCCTTTCATCTCTCTGTTGTGTATCACGGTTAATAAACTAAGCCGTGGGTCCTCAGTTGAGATCTACATCTGAGTTTCTGATACCGTAATTCTGCACCTTGTCCTGGGTGTTTGAGGGTGTTACAAACCGAGAGAGTCTGAAAATGAACACGAGTCCTCCCCACCACTGCCAGCCCCAGCCTGCCCTGACCCCACTTTGCTCTCCCCTAAGGTCCCTCTAATCAGCAAATGTTCTCTAGAATTCCCCACAGAAACCTAGGAGAACTCCCACCCCCCATTCCTCCTCCATTTTCAACCATTAACTATGTCCTGTTGTCTGTATTTTGATTCCCTCTACTAATCTTATCAATCTCTAGTACCCACAGAATTAAATGACTTGTCTTTAGTTCTCACACTTGCAAATGGAATGTTTCACTGCCCCATCTGTTTACCTTTCCTCCTCTGGAGGGAGCCATCGAAACTCTCCGATCAGGTGATCCTTTACCCAAGAGGCCTCCAGGGTGTCCATAATGGATTTGAGATATATTTCATGGTTATAATCTTCTCCCTGGATTCACCAAAGTCCAGTAATCAAATGTACATGTAAATTATTTCTTCCCAGCTAATGTTTGTTATGTGTGTTGTAACGTTGAAAAATTAAAGTCTTCAGCAGAACGTTTTCTGCAGTGATGAACGTGTTTTATAGGAAATTATACATTTCTCTGAATTCTTAAACAAACTATTCTGAACATAATAATTTAATTATTTTCTTGAGGAGTTGGAATTGACATTTTGGATATCAACTGTTTCATTACTGTGTGTAATATGTTCATGCCTTCCATTAGGTGTGTCGGGCCTCTTTTCTGTTTGCTAAATGGCCCGAGGCACCTGTACTTTTAAAGTTGGAACTTCTATTACTGTCATGTTCAGATTTGATTCAGTCAGTGTGTCTGTGTAAAATTACATGTTCCTAGAGGCAAAGGGTGGATCTATAAAGTTTTCTTCACACAGCTCTTAGCATTGAGCTTATTCAAACAAGTGGTAGATTTCTTTCGATGGTAAAATATTTTTAAAAAGTGAAGTTACCTTTTAATTTCACTGGGGAGTGGAAGGGAAATGCTAATAAGGTTAATATAAGGTAAGCATTTCGTAGTAGTCTTTTCTTTTCTCGTATGTGGTCAGGTCTTCGGGGCCGTGTTTTAGTCCACAGCATACTTGCACCAACGGAATAGAGATCTATGGGAATAGCCCTATCAATTATGGGTAATTTGAATAATCCCCCACAGCTGCTGGGAAAGCCCATTTTATGGTTGGCTTAAATGTAGTTGGATGCTGACACTCCTCCTGCCTCAGTGCTCCTTCCACATGCTGTCTGCAGTCATTGTCATGGAGAAACAGTTGGGTGTAAAAGAGCCCCACTGGAACAGGACTGCCATACATTTTGATCCATGGGAAAACGGAGGAAACCAACACTTATTCTGACTGGAAACCGATGACTTTCTGGATATTACAGACCATTGTTTCTCTTGAAACCATGTTTCATCAAGAAACCATCATCAAGAAACCATCATCAAGAAACCATCATCAAGAAACCATTGTTTCTCTTGATTTCTCTGAAGAGAAATGTGTCAGTGTCCATTTGGGATGGCTTCATGTCACCAGTGAGAATCTAATGTGACTCTCTTCTTTCTCATGGACCTCCTCATCAAGCTGCACAGGAATTAAGAGGTGGTGGCCCTGGGAATGGTCCTGCCCTAAGCTTAATGAGGGTGTTTTTCCTCAAGAGTGCACTGGCTCCAAATGTCTCGGTGGAGATGATGCGTCACATAAGACCATATTTCTTGAGGCAAACACAGCCTTACAGAAAGGGTGGCAGGTTTTCGAAGAAGTTAGTTAGCATGGGGATCAAATTTCCCTGACTAAAGCCACCCAGTGTAGACTCTGCTAGCTCACAGCATGTTGGTCACCCTGATATCCAATCCAAGAGACTTCTGTAGGTTAAGATGACGGAGCCCCCAGCCAACACATTGCAGTTCACATCAGCAGTAGCGGCAAGTTTTGACAGACTGTAGACAAGTGCAAGGCACATTTTGTTAAGCTCTTTTCACTCCTGCCATCCTTCCCTTCTTCCTTATTCCCACCAAACCCATTTCATCTTCTTAGTTTCCATTTTTAAAATATGGTTATGACAGCAGTGGTTTCAAGCAGAAATAACAGGGATTTGAACAAAGAAAACTGACAAAAAGTATCCTGGGACAGGTTTGCCTGCAATATACATTGTTTTTATGGGCACATACCAGTTTTTTTGCCAGTCTCGAGCTGTCACTTTGGGTTATTTTCACTGTAGTCACTGAGGAGGTTAGCTGAAAAGCAAACAGCTGAGAATGAATGAAGCAGAGAATGAACGTGGCAGGAAAGTCCCTGGAAGGCCCAGCCTCATAGGCATGGAGGTCTTTCCCCAGCTGCCTGGCATACCAGCAGGCATGCATGCGCACGCACACGTGCGCACGCGCGCACACACACACACACACAAACCACATTTGCACAAAATTCTAATTTTCTTTCCTTGATTATTCAAAATGAGGAAACAAAGACAGAGACTTTTCATGAGTTCTCAGCTGTGAGCAAAGAGAAATCAAAATAGTTTTCTCTATAGTTTTAGAGTCCGAGTTAAAAGAGATGGATGGTTTCCAGCTCTTCACCTAAGTATCACCATTGCTCCTCTTCCCCGTTTTCTTTCTCTACCTATTGGTCATCATTACTGCGCTTTACCTCTGACTGCAGGGCAAACCTACTGCAGTGGTGCCAAACCTGCTCCATTAATCAAGAAACAGATGGAGAAGAAAGGCCCGTAAAACTGGAAAGCTGGAATCCTTTCTTTCTGCCCCCCGCCCCGAGATTTATGTACATCACCTAGAGGCTTGGCTTATTGAGAGATGATCGTGTGCTAATAAGCTTTACAAATGGTGGCTTTCCCACTATCTGTGTGTGTGTGTGTGTGTGTGTGTGTGTGTGTGTGTGTGTGTGTGTGTTTGGTTTTGTGTGTTTAGGTAGCTGAGCAGAGTATTGACTACACTTTCCAAAGTTCTTTTCAAAACATGTCTTAAATATGTTTTGTTTAACACATCAGTGCATTCTAATGCCAGCGCTTAGTGAACACTTTTCATTCCCTAGTGTATCTTTCAAACGAAATGAGGGCCTGAACTGGAGTGCCTTCTTAATATTTATGGAGACTCATAATGTGATAAGGACCAATGGTGCCGATAGGAGTAAATGTTCGAGGATGGCTTTATTCTGTTTTAATTTGTAGGAAGTAAGAGTAGAATCTATACCTCTCTGGTTAGGAACAGACCTCACACAGGTATTATTCTATAAAAACTGTTGACTTAGTTCTCCAGAGAAACAGAACCAATAGGGTGTGTGTGTGTGTGTGTGTGTGTGTGTGTGTGTGTGTGTGTGTGTGTGTTTATTTGTTTGTTCATTTTTAAGGAATTGGCTCATGTGATTATGGACACTGGCAAAATCTTTAAGATAGGCTGGTTGGCTGAAGACCCAGAAAAGAGCCAATGTTGTAGTTCAAGTCTCAAGTCCACCTGCTGCAGAATTCCCTCTTGCTTGTGGGAAGTCAGTCTTGCTCTACTCAGGCCTTCAGCAGATTGGATGATCTCCACTCACGTTATGGAGGGCAGTCTGCTTTCCTCAAGCCTCACCAGCTGAAATATTAATCTCATCCCAAAACAGCCTCACAGAAACATCCTTAATGCCTGACCCCATATCTGGGGACCATGGCAAAGTCAAGTTGAAACCTGAAGTTAACTACTGTGCTTACTCTGAACAAAAGCTGATGGGGGTGATGGGATCCACCAAAGGCAGATATCCCTCTTTCCTTTTAAATGCATATATAACCCTGTGTAACCAGACCTAGGTCAAGGTGTGGGGAATACTCAACTCTCTTGTGCTCTTCTCCAGTCAATCCCTCCCACCCCAAACCTAACCACTGTCAGACTTCCATCTCTGTGAAGTAGTTTTGTTTCTTCATGAACTTCACAGAAATAGAATTGTTTAGTATTTACTTGTCTCTACTTCCTTTCATTCAACATGTTTTTGGATTTACCCATGGGGTTCTCCTAACTTAGATCTTTTAATAACACCAAAAAAATCAGAATATGGGCATTTCTGTGTTCTGGTTCTCGTGAGTTCCACTTTTATTTCTTATTTTGTTTCCATATGATCCACCAATCCTAGTACTGTCTGTGCCATTCTATGCCCCCACATCCTTTTGCATTCGAGACCTTATTTCTTTCTTGCTAATTGCAGAAAAAACTTCCATTTCACAGTCAGAAATTGCTCCATATCAAGTCTTGAGGCCTCACCATTGTTGCGTGAAGTTGAAATGGTGAAGCTTCCCTCCCTCTCCCCCCATCAGCTTTTAACGTCCTCTTTTCTGTGCCCCCTTGCCCTGAGGTCTCTCTGCTGTACAGAATAAGAGTGGGTGGAATGATATGGGTCACCACTGCATTTGCCTGGGGGAAATGACTTCCAGCTTGCGCGCTACCTAAAAAGCATCTCTGCTGCTCTGTGGATGTCATTTTTTAAAGTTATATTCACTCAATGCACTAACATCCAACATCCTTCCCATTGTTTTTAACCTTTGATGTTGCTGTCAGGACCATTCAAGGGGGTAACACATGCTTGGACGGCTTTGTAATCTTTTGGATGAGCTACAGCTTTGCTGGAGCAGCAGGGCTGTAACTAGGTGTCTTTGGTTCATGAGCTGATTCTTTGCTATTCATGTCAAGGTTGATCAGATTCTGGGCTCCCACCAGCATACCTCCGTGCAGAATACAATTGTGCACTGACTCTGAAAAGTCACACTGGCTGATGTTCCCTGGGGAACGTCCTTATCTGCTTTATGAGTATTGGGTAAACCTGTTCTCAGACCTTTGTAATCATCTGGAACTCTAGAGCCATGTACCAGAGAAGGAGGCCTTAAGGCCCATGAACTCATATCTCATCGTGTATCACTGCTCTGGTGTCCAGTCAGGTAGCAAAATCTAAAGTAATTCCTGCAGAGGTCTCAGAATGATAGTCAAGGCTCATGTATATTCAGAAGCTCCATGCCTGCACTGGTGATGTTATCTAGTATTTTCTTGACTTTATGAGTATTTCTGTATACCCTCTTGTTTATGCTATTGGAATTTACCCTGGGCTGAATTGTCAAAATCAATTCAGCAGAAAGACCAGTGTTATATCTTTAGCATCAAGAAGGAACAATTTTTAAGCTTTAAAGTAAAGACTTGAACGTGATGAGAGAAAGCAAAGGTGATGACGTTTGCAGTACAAACTCATGTAAACACAGCCTTCCATTCCCACCTTTTGGAATAAAGTGGCATAGATGCCAGAAAACCTGACAGCATGCTTGTCGTGTGTGCATCTGAACCTGTTCAAAAGCCTTTCGAGAAATACAGAGTGTGATCTCCAGCTGTGGGAAACTCTGCTCTCTAAATATAGTCTCTGATCCCTGTTGTCCTTCCTTCCCTCTCTTCTTCCTTCCCTCTCTCCTTTCCCCCTTCTCTCTTTCTTGTCTTCCTCGCTTTCCTTCTCTGTAAGTATTTGGGTGGACCTGGTGTGTACCAAGTATCCTTCTAGCCCTTGGCAAGAATCATAACAAATCAGTTAAAGACCCAGGCCTCGTGGAAACTTTTTTCCTCTCCTCCCCTACCTCTTATGCCTCTTCCTCCTCCTCCTTCTGATTGTTTCCATGCCACCCCTTTGGGACACACCTCCAATAGCCTAGTAACACGCAAGGGGTGGCCCTCAATTTCAGCTGGCTACCCCAGGAAAACCTTGTAGAAGAAATGATGCTGCCTCCAGAGGCCTCTCTGAGCCTGGCCTAAAAGCACAGAGGAAGGGGTATGATGGCCCCTTGCTTACAACTGCGATTATTAGTCACAAGGAATAATGCAATGGGTCCCACCAGGTCCCCATCTGTCATCGAGACCCTCGCTAGCTGTTGATTAGGCTTCCTGGGTGTGGGTGATTGGGCTGCTCCCTTGGCAGCGACAGTTCAGCCTGGAGGCAGCAATCACTGGGTCTGAGCGTGTCAGCTTAGAAGAGTAATCATGTTAACAGCGAGGAGACACTGAGGCTGCCTGGCTCACATGCAGATATCTTTTATGGCTTTTAATTATTTTCTATTCTCACCTGCTTCCTGGAGATCACAAAACCCTTATTCAATCTTCCTGCATTGTAAGTGAATCCCAACTGTAGACTTTTCAGTCCCAGCCTTTGTGTACCATGAAGATCTGGCTGTTGAAACTCAACTCAGCTCCTTTGGAGCCAGGCAGATGGGAGGACGGTTGAGGGCTGGGGTGAGCTAGTGGAAAAGTACTGAAGAATACTGGGGGGCGTGTAGTCCATCCATGTTGGCTAAAATGGCACTTATGGACGTTAGGCTTCTCCCCTCCCACAGAGATTGGGAGACAGGGGTACCCTCTTTCTTGATGATTATTTTTCAAAGAGATCACTCCCAGGTCCTTGAGAAAGAAATTCCTGAGTTGCAAAACTGGCAAGGGGCCTGGTGAAGATCCATCAGCATTTTAAAGGCACAGAGAAAATGTTTGCAATTAAGAGTTTTCCAAAGTTAAAGAGTAAACTCCCTCTAAGAGAAGTGAGGTCAGGGGCCTGGAGTCAGGAAGAAGTCCATCAAGTTTCCTGAAGCTCAAGGGAACGTGAGGACTGTTTTGGGGAAGCCCATCTACTCACTTTGAGTTCCTGGTTTCCTTCCCTAAATACTTGTCGGTTTTGTGAGGAAGGAAGAGAACTCCCATTCCTCCTCTCCCTGGGAGTGGTCAGTCTCTTCTTTGCTCCGCATTCTCTGCTTTCTTGCTCTGCAAACCTCCAAGTGCCTGGGGACTTTCTTCCAATTCTGCCAGCCCCGCCTCAGATGGCTCTGGTATTTATGAACTCATACTTCACTTTCCTCCTAGAAGAGTGCAAAGAGGCTCAATCTCATTACCTCTAGCCTTTATAGCCTGAATTTAGCTTCTGGGTTCCTAGAGGACAAAGACTGTGTCATGATTGAATTCCGATTTATACACATCAATGGGCCATAAGCACTGCTTTGCCCCCGGCAAAGACGAGCTCATTCAGTGACTCAGGGAGGAAGGCAGTTGACACTGAAAACCAAAGAAAGTGTGGAGTCTGTGCCTGTTTAAACAATAGAAGACAGAGGAGTCTGCTGCTTGGCATTCTTTGAAGTCTGAATATTCACTGTGTGCATATGTTAAATGTCAAGCATAATTCACTCAAAATTTCAGCTCCCAAGAAAGCCAGAAAGCAAGTATCAGTGTCTGCAGGAAAACAGTGAGGGAGGCAGCTTGCAAAAGTGAGGAAACCCTGGATGATTTGAAGTTTGAGGGAGGCAAAGTGTCAAATGTGTAAACAAAGACAAGGGAAGTTCAAATAAACATAAACCCAGCTGAGAAGAATGTGTAAAGAACCCAACAGAGAAGGATCTCGAATGGAGAGGGACGGAAGGCTGCAGAGAGAAAACTCAGTCAGCTTTGCAGGACCCGGAGTGTCCTGAGACTCATCACAGGGGAGGCGAGAGGTCTGTGTCACTTCGCGGTTCTAAGGAGCCATTCCTTGCCTAATTGTGAGGATAAAAGAAGGAAAAATAATTGACAAAAGCTCCTGAAGAAAAACCTACCACTGAAAGATTTATGTAGTTCTCGGGAGAGGAGAACAGAAAACACTTGATCGCAGCAGTAAACTCTGTTGACCTTGTTTACCAGGAGCCCTGAGCTCCCAGGTAGGAGTTCAATGGCTGGGTTAATGGGAAGAAAAACATGTTGATTTATGCTTTGCAAAATTTGGTGCCTTGCAAAAAGGGAGAGAGTAACTGCTGACCTCTTGTATTCATCATTTGGTCTGCTTTCGCCAAACACCACAGGGTATAGACCGTGGCTTAGACAATAGGAGTTTATTTGTACTGTAATAATGTAATATTCTGAAAGCTGGGAAGTCTGATATTAGGGAGCCAGCACAGATTCTTGGTTTCTTGGTGATGGTTCTCTTCCTTATTCGCACCTGGCCACCTTCTTGCCATGTCCTCATGTAGTGAAGAGAGAAAGAGAGAGATCATCTCTTCAGTGTCTCTTCTTGCAAGTGCACGGGTCCCATTCACAAATGGCTTCCCGAGGCCCCACCTCCAAATACCATCATGCAGGGGGTCAGGGCTTCCACCACAAACCTGGGGGGAGGACACAAGCATTCAGTCCACAGCACCTCCCGAAGTCAACTCTCTTCTATCAAATTCAGCATACATTTTATGGTCAGGGTCCAGAAAAGACATTATCTTACCATCCATAATAAGTAGTAGTAGAAATAGTTGCTCTTTACGGGATGCTTCCTTCTTGTCCATCACTGGGGTGGCTGGGCTCGGCTCACCACATCTGCTCAGATACAAATAGCCACGGACACCAGAAGACCCAAACCTTCAAGGGCTTCATGCAATTAGATGCTCCCGCAACCTTCTCATTCTGTCAGTGATGGAACCAGGGCCACAAAAGGGTAAGAGACTCTCCTAAGTCAGTTAGTTCTGGCTCAGAACTTTTCATCCAACTCCCAGTGGGTTGGTTTTCTTCCTATTCGTTAAGCCCACAGTGAAGTTTGTGATCTGTCACCTGCATATATTTACCTCAGTAAATTTATTTGGAGTATTCAAAGAATTAGTGAGTTCCTCACTGTACACACAGCACTCTCTCTCTATGGAACATTTTTATTTTTTCTGAATATGGGTCCCCCTGTATTGAAAACCCTTTTTGCCTCTAGTAGTATGCTTCTCAGATACCCCTGCTAGTTTCTTGATTAGTCCCTTTACTTTATAAAAATATTCTATCTTGGTTATGACCATTTATTTAATTATATCCATTTTTTAAGATTTATTTATTTATTTGAGAGAGAGAGAAAGTGAGCAGGGGGAGGGGCAAAAGGAGAGGGGGAGAGAGAGAGAATCTCAAGCAGACTCCCTGCTGAGCATGGAGCCCGAGGTGGGGCTTGATCCCAGGACCCCTAGATCAGGACCTGAGCTGAAACCAAGACTTGAATGCTTAACTGACTGAGCCACCCAGGTGCCCTACATTTATCCATCTTAAAACTTGAAACTCCAAGATTCCATCCTATCTCTGCAGAGGCTAGACCAGCAGATCCAGTTTCTAGCTGTCTGGAGGTGGTGATGTGGAATTCTCTGGTTGCAATGGGGGAAAAAGGGAAAAGGCACTTACTGTGCCTCCACGGAGTGAGTCGTGTGTCTCTTCTGAGTTGGCAAAATTGCTCTACCTTTAGGGATCACCCCTACCTCCTTGTCCATGAGGGTGCCCTGCCCTCGTTCCTCACAGAGCCTACTTTACTAGTGCTGAAGGCCATGTCATCAGCTCTTATTCCTGGAGTCTCCATATGCCCTTCAACTCTCTCAGGAGCTGCTGTCAAGGTACTGAAGCCCGACCACCTGCTGTCAGTTTCCTTAGCTTAAGTGGAGCACTTCCTTAGCCCTTGCTTATTCAACTCTTTAATCCTCAAGTATCTTTCTTCACTCTCTGCAGCTTCCAGATTGGGGCATGTAGTCCACTGGTTCCCGGGCTCACAGTTTTCAGACAAGAGAAAAATCGCTCCTGTGGAATATTCTGGGCCTCTCCTCTTCTTATAGAAAAGGGGGACCATCCTTATCTGGTGCTCAACAAACTCGGTTCACTCTGAAGACAATCTTTTCTCAATACCCTGCTTTTCTATTTTCCTTGTATCCTTGGGGTGGGAGTGCAGGGGGCTGCAGCAGCAGGATCGCAGTGCTAATTTTCCAGAATCTGTTGTGATGAATTTGGAATAGGGAATATTTAGCAACCGTACCTTTTATGATCAACTCTGAGGTCCTGTTGACAATGATTAGAAATGTGTGTGTGTGTGTGTGTGTGTGTGTAGCTTTTTCTACTTTGATGACCGTTTGTGTTTTTATGATTATAGCTCAGTTATGTGTTACAGGGCAAGTGTATAATAATTTTGTATTAATAGAAGTCTTATTGCTGTAAACATGTAACTTACTTTTAATTTTGCTAGTTTAAAACATTATTTCCTGGACGTTCTGTGATGTATTTCTGAAAACCTGGATGAATTTCAAAGTGAGCTTGGAGGACTCTAGACATGAACACTTCGTGTTTTCTGCAGGAGAGTGATTGACTGCTCCTGAAAATAGAATACCGAGGAGAGAAAATGTCAGAAGTCATCTAGACTCGCCCCTGGCTTCCACGTAGTTAAATTTAGACAAGTTGCAGCCTAAATTAAACTTGTTCTTCTTGTTTTTGTCCCTATATAGTGGAGTCCCCACAACCTTTGTTAGCCCTGGTTCGTGCAAACATTTCTGCTAATACCTAATATAAGTCTCCCCGCGTGTGACATGCGCTCACGGCTTATAGTCTTCTCTCACGGCTTGTGTTGCTGTGGATTTCTGACTCTTCTCCTACATTTAGTCTCAGTGGTGGATGAAGGTGATCATCTGAATTCCCCTCAGACCTAATATCAGGCCCAGAAGCCTCAGGCAAAGTGGGTCTTTTCCAGACAGCTCTGAAACCCTATGGAAACCAAGGGAGAGTGACAGAGGGCTGATAGAGGCTGACAGCTCCTGGCTCCCTCCAGACCCACAGAAGGAAAAGGGGAGCCTCTTTAAGAGGGAAAGGAGAGGGAACAAAAAGGCAGAAAGGGCAAGCAAGAAAGAGAAAGAAGCTGAGGACGTCAGGAACTTACGAGGCAGGCCTTCCGGCAGCCAAGACCAGCCCTTTCCCCCACAATGTGCAGAAAGTGGTGTTGGGAGAACTACTGGAACTTCACCAGCCCCTTACTGCTCAGCCCTCTGCAGATCCTGCAGAGACATGTTCCCTGAGCATCCCTTCCCAAGGGAGAGAGGAGGAAGAGCTGCAGCTGCGAGCAGCCAACCCGCAAGCCTTTTTCACTCCCAGTAAGTCCATGCATGATGCACACGTGAGGAGGGCAAAAAAGAGCCCAGAGCAGGAGAATCCTGGGGCCCACCGGGCCTTGCGGTGCAGCAAGCTGAGGGTATGGGGCGGGGGGGATGTACGAGTAGAATTTATAAAATAGGGGCCCAAAGAAGAACATCTTTGATATGGGATTATGAATGAGGTGAACTTATACACATATACATCTAAGTATTTTTTGGTAGCTTTACCTAGTTTGGGTAATTTTTAAAAGGATCATTGATGCTCTTATATTGAGTTAATAAAAAGTTTTAATGTATTTTTGACATCTTAATGCAATGACTTTACATTCTCTCTGGCAAACTAAGAAACATTTATGTCAGCCCACCATGAAAGGTAATTATATTTGCTTTTCAAATACTCACATTTCCGTTCTTCTTTTTTTCCACATTTCCTTCTTTTCCCTCCCTCTCTCCTCCCCTCCCTCCCTCCCTTCCTTCCTTCCTTCCTTCCTTCCTTCCTTCCTTCCTTCCTTCCTTCCATTCTTTCTCCCACCCTCTCCCTCCCCCATCCCACGCATGCGTGGGTTTCATTCTGCCCACATGTTTGCCTTGATAGGAAGGAAGCTGTGTGTTAAGAATGAATGGATGTTTCTTTAGCATTTACCAGTTCAGAATCACGTATGCCTAATAAAAGAACTAATCTGGATGACTCTCCCCAAAGTTGTAACTTTATACCCAAAGTAGTTTTTTTTTCTTTGTATGAAAGGTAAAAGAGGCTAGAGTGAGGACCCCCTAGTGTGTTAAATTTTTATTATTTCCAGACAAGGCAAAATTACAAACTCCTATTTCTTTTGCACTGGGGAGAATTTAAGAGCTCTATACCTACATTTTTAAAAGGTTAGGAAGAACTGTACACAGCTGACATTTCAGTATATGATCAACGTGTTCCTCAATCTCAAATATATGCTTTAAATATGTCAGATGCACCATCACCTGCTCACTGTAGCATATAAACTTCTGCACATACCACCTGACCCTACCTGACCAAGTGATTTCGTTGCTCAGTGTGTCCTACTTTCGGCTCGTCAAGCTATTCCATTTAGCATCGTGTGCACTCAGGAGGACATACTCACACTGGTAACAGATTGTGTCTATGCTAATCTTTCAGATGCCCCTATTGCTTTTTAGATATTTTAAGTATTGTCAACCCCCTTTCTTTGGTGGCCGAAAAGGAGAGCAAGAACTCAAAATTCGAAACCTTTGTGTCACCTTGTGCCCGATCTGGTTCTGTATTTGGAGATTCTGAGAATTCACTGGGATGTTCCGAATCACTAGCATTGTGTTTTCGTTCCAAAGTCACGTTGTCAGAATCAACAAGGAGTTTCTGAACGACATATAAGGAGAAAAGTTCTCAAAGTCATGTTGCTTAAAAAAAAAAAAACCTACGGAGGCCTGCCCCTTTTGTGTAAATGCACTAATCCCTTTGAATTTCAGGTATCAAAACAATAAGATGGGCTAAGATTGCTTGAGACTCAGATGCACAGGGAGCCGACAATCCTATGGAGATCCTTTTATGTGTGGGCTGTTTTTCTTTGGTGAAATGATTTTTTTTTTTAAAGAAAAATGTGTGTTGTGAGAAAATTCATGCTCAACTGTCTTGGGCATTGTTTGCATTTCAGGGTGGGGTTATTTTGCTTAAATTGCACATGAATTGTTGAACATCATTTCAAAGGTGTGTATTCTACTTTATTGTAAACCAAATGATAGCCTTCTTTGCAGGTGACAGATGGGCAGCACAGCTGACAAGGCACCATTAAGGAAAGCATACTGTTTGTTGAGAAGAATCGTCGAGGGACTGTGTGGGAAATCAAGAACCCTCGAGAGATATGTCAAAGCCGCTCGAGACCTGTGTGTCACTGCTGAGCTGGGAAAAGCCTTGCTTCTCTTTGGCTTCTTCCTTCCCCCTCCTGTGAAGCTCACTGTTCAATTAGAAAGACTTTCAGTGGAAGAAAAGGGAAATTCAGTTCAACCGGCCTTTGCTACAGGGCTGTGGTGTCAAAGTGTGATCACTATGGGGCATAATGAAGGTGTACTAAGCAGCAGACATTATCTACAAAGCTTCATGTCGATTGTAGTCACTCTATTTTACATGTGCTTGTGCAAAAATGTGCTCATGACATATACACACAACCACGTAAATAGACTGAAGCATTTGTCTTGGTTTGGGGCTCATGAGATATACACACAGCCATGTAAATAGACTGAAACATTTGTCTATACCAGGAAACCACAGGCTGGATGGCTTACAAACAACAGAAACTTATTTCCCACAGTTCTGAAGACGGAGGTATGAGTTCAGGGCACCAGCGGGGTCGAGTTCTGGGGAAAGCCCTCTTCCAGGGTGCGGACAGCTGTTTTTTTATCACATCCTCCCATGGCAGAGAGGAGAGAGCTCTCTGGCGTCTCTATTATCAGGGCACTAATCCCACCCCTGAGGACTCCATCTTCATGACCTACTCACCTCCCAGGGCTCCCACCTCCGAACACCCTCACACTGAGCACAAGGATTTTAACACATGAATTTGGGGAGACCACAAACATTCAGGCCATAAGAGCGTGAAATGAGATTTTAAAAAGGAAGAGAGCACATTCGTTTCTGCTTGGAAAGAGATCCTAGGCTTATCTGAATCCTTGTTGACTGTTTCTAGCAGGAAGCCCACGCCTCATTCCACCCCCCTTCTTGTTCTCTCCATTCTACGTTTTGAGGGATACAGAGCCGGTATTACAGCCCTTTGTTCAATGTGTTCTGTGTCTTGAAGGGCAGCAAAGCATCCCTGGAGGGGATCAGCCCCTGAGCTGAGACAGAAGACGTAATTCCACTGTTAAACCGACTGGCAGTTTCTGCAGGATGTGGTGTATAAAAAACCCAGAGGATCGAGTGTTGTTCATGGGTCCAGTGTCACTTCTTTGACATAAAGAGGGTCTCTTAGCGTTTGGGTCTATTATACGGGATCTGGTGAAAAGAAATCAGGTGGTTGGTGAGCCCTTGCTGAGGTTCGGCAGACAGAGGTGAAAAATCCTAGCCAGAATATGTATCAGTCCTAGTCAGACTGTATCAGGCTTCCCTCTAGGCTGAAAGCGGCTGTTGCAATCAACTTGCGAACAAGTAGCTGATTGGTTTCTTCCAGAGATGATGCCACATTGAGGACTCAAGAGGTTGTGTCTGCTGCTGACTGATCTAATGTTCATCAGCACCAGGAACTTTGGAGAGAGACAGCTCATCTTGATTGAGATTGTTTTCACTCCATCCCTGTCCCCATGACTACATCACCCCTGGGCCCTCGTGTAGGCCATGGTGTGGCGACAGAAAGTGTCCGATCTCACTGGATGGGGAATTCTGTGTGCTGGTGGGTGGTGCCATCTGTGGAAGATGCTGTGATAAACATTGATAGGAGACATGAAGGCCCACAGCCCCCGGTGCCCAATCTCAGGTCCATCCAAAGGCTTCTTACTCTGATGTCCTTGACTTTGCTCTTACAGTATCACTCCTTCAGTGCCTCTCACCTTCCAAGACATTTGCTTTTGGCCAGGAATTTGTATATATACTTCCTTCAGAGCCTATCTTCCTCACTCAAAGCTGACAACTAGGAGAATTCCTCAGAGCTGTGCCCCTCAGGCTTGTTTCCCCACTGTAGTGATTTTCATGGCTTCCGGTGAGTGGACGTGGTCTTTCTCAACTGTCCATTTTCAGTCTGTACCAATATTTCAGGCAGATCCACCCATGAACAAGGATCAAATTATTTTTTTTTTCATTTCTACTGGTAAACTCCAGCATAGGGAATCCCTCCTTTCCCCCCTTCCCCTAGTAGGCCATAACGGAAAGCTAAAGAAGTGATGGCAGTTCAAGAGAGGTGGCTGACATGGGATCTGGGACACTGGTTTACTTAATTTTTTTGGTGCTTTGTGGACCTGCTTGGGCTAAATGCAGAATTGTCTATTGTCTATGACATATTAGTGCACCTGTTCCTCCCTGTGACTTGGTGGGTATGACATTCCCCACTCACGATAAGTATCTCCACTTGGTGATCACGTGATGTCCCACATTCCCACTGAAGTCTACAAGGGCCGAGCAATGTGCTAAAGCAAAGCTTCGTGAATGGTGACATGTGGTTTTTCCGCAGAAGGCACGGAGCTGCTGGGACTCTGATCTCTAAGAAAGGGCCAATGCTAATATCTCTGAGGCTGGTTTTGAGAATGTGGAGAAAAAGGTCTGTAAATCGGCCAACCGAGCTTCCAGGGCAGAGGATCTATGCTACAGCGATGCTGGCAAGACAGCGAGCAATCTGGAAGGAGTGTGCCCCTTCTTCCCCAGCCTTCTGGCTGCCTTCCTGCCACTTACTGGGGCCCACAGGCAAAGGGGAAATGGGTTTCTGCAGAGTCCCAACACTGGCAACGAAAGCAAAGTTCAGAAGAGAGAGTTCACAATGCCAGACAGTGGCTTCATAACTTACACGTCTGACAAAATCATAAACAACAGATAAAGCCAAATAAATCCAACTCTGTCCAAGTCTCATAAATCCAGATTCAAACCCCTTGGTGCTTTATCAACAGGATTTATAGAAACACTTCCAAACTCTGGAATACATGAGCGCCCTAACTCCTTCCTTCCTTCGTTCCCTCCTTCATTCATTCATTCTTTTTTTCTAGAACAGTTATTGCACATCTGCTGTCTGCTACCCCCTCTGTCCGGCTGCATTGTCCTTAAGAATCTTTGACACACTTACTCCCCGCAGTTAGACCAGAGCAGCCAGACTTAGAAAGAGAATAAGGCAGAGAAAATAATTATGTAGGCCAAGAAGGAAGCTTCAGTGAAAGAGTGTTTAACAATTTCAAATGCTAAAGAGAGCTATAAATAGATGAATTAAATGAGTAAAACCATAATCTCTAAAATTAAATATTTGCTTCCGGTTTCCAGTTAGAGAGAACAATTTACTGTTACCAGTGTTAGAAGACATTTTGGATGCATTATTAGTTGATGGCTTCTCAGAGAGGAAAGAAAATAACTTTTTTTTTTTAAAGATTCTATTTATTTATTTGACAGAGAGAGAGAGACAGTGAGAGAGGGAACACAAACCAGGGGAGAGGCAGAGGGAGAAGCAGGCTTCCTGCAGAGCAGGGACCCCGATGTGGGGCTCGATCCCAGGACCCTGGGATCATGACCTGAGCTGAAGGCAGACGTTTAACGACTGAACCACCCAGGTGCCCCGAAAGAAAATAACTGCTTAACCACATACAGCCTGTGTAAGAAGTAAGAATGCAGTTGGAAGAAGGAATCAGAGGAATTCTAGTGGGGAGACTACAAAAAACAAGCTGTTCTCCAGTGAAGAAAAAACCTGCCAGGTAGCATGTGAAGACAGTTGAAAAAGAATGCCTCGGGTTTGCTATGAAGGCAGTCATTCTGGGACTCCTAAGTGGCCTTACTTTGCCTCTATGGTGTTTTGTTTCCTGTGCTTTCTTTGACTTGTTGTTAACTTCTGATTTATTTGTACAATTATCTTAATTAAAGCATCTTGTATTCACCCCCAGGCTCAAGGCAGAGTGTAGTTTGTAGAAACCAACAGTTCCGCTTGCGCACCATCGCGGTGACTGGGGTCAGGGGGAGAAGCAGGCTCGTTTCTACCGATGGGGAGCGAGCGGCCCAGAGGAGGCTGGAGGGGGTGAGGCGGGGTGAAGCCAGGGCCCCCAGGAAAGCCTGTCGCTGAAGACGTCCCCGGAGGGTGGTTTTTGGGGAACCTCTACTTCCGGAGCCCCTAAGCGGTAACCTGCCCTTGCTGCCGTCCATACCCCTGGACGTGCGACGAGTCCCCCGGGACAGCAAAGCCTTCACTTAGCAGAAGCAAAACAGGCATCAAAATAAGCCATCCTCAGACTGACTCTTCACCCCTGAGGTTTTGGGGCACTTTTCATTGCTTCTAGTGATGCAGTGACCGAAGCTAGGGAGTCTGTTGTGAACTATTACAGACCATTCCGTATCTGATCGGTAACACACAGTAAGCAGAGTAAGACAATGAAAGTTATGGCGCTTTATCTTAAGAAGGGGTTTAATGTAAACTTTTCTTATTTCTTCATGTTGATTTAAAACCCAGGCATTTTCTTCAATGAATTGCGTTATTTTTTTTTAATGCTGCTAAAAGAAATATCAAGTTCAACATCACACGGTAGTGAATTCTTTGCTTAGAGTGATAGCTTATAATAGGAACCATGTACAAAAGTATAAAATCTTTGATGTTGACATGCATTTTAATAGCCGTAGATAATTGTTTTAAGGCCATTAAGGAATGAATATGGGGGAAAGCCAATTTTCTTTGTGGTAGTTGTAAAGATAGGCAGTTTTAAAAGTGGATTTCATAAGAAAAGGATGTTTGCAACTCTAGCTTCAATCATAGCATCTGAGTGTAGAAAAACCTGGAGGACAAAAAGATATAAGCCGAACATTTCAAGAATCACTTGTCCTGCTCTCAAGGAGTACCACAATTTCGCAACTCGAAGTCTTGAATTTTAGGTGATGCTCTAAGGAGTGTGGAGCCTACCCCCTGTGACCCTGTTAGTCAATCTTGCTTAGAAAGCATTGCTTCCTGAAACCCAGACCAGGCCTCCCCTTCAACAGCACTCAGTGACTCTCAGGTCCGAGAGCTCAGTCCCGGTGAATGAGGACCCAGGTCCACGTGTAAGACCCCCCAAATAACCACCATAACTCCCACACACGCTGGAAGAGCTACTTTCTTAGGATCATTTCTGTCACCACATCCTGAGCCTGTCCCAGGAGGTGACTCTCAGCCTCGTCAGTGTTTGCATGCACATGCCTTCCAACCCTCTCACACTCTTTACCAGGGTTCCCACTTCCCTGGGATTAGTGCTCTGCAGGGGACTCATGCCCCTTACTTCTCCTTCTTTTCTCTCTTCTGTTCCCATCGTCACACACTTTCTCTGTCCTCGTGCCTCTTTCTAAGGGATTAAAAAAAAAGAAGAAATTCCCATATTACAGATGAGATTGACTGAGTCCTTCAAAGATCAGGGTTCCACAGAACCTCCATCTCAGTGGTTCCATCTAGTCCTTTCCTTGACGGAGGATTTTCTCACAGCAGAAGTTTCCACCTACTATGAGGAAGCACAGTTTTCTTCATGTTTTTATAACTTGAAAGTGGTTTCAGGCCCACCCAGGGACGCTTCTCTCCATTTAGGGCGCCTGGGTGGCTCAGTGGGTTAAAGCCGCTGCTTTCGGCTCAAGTCATGATCCCAGGGCCCTGGGATCGAGGCCCACATCGGGCTCTCTGCTCAGCAGGGAGCCTNTCCTTGACGGAGGATTTTCTCACAGCAGAAGTTTCCACCTACTGTGAGGAAGCACAGTTTTCTTCATGTTTTTATAACTCGAAAGTGTCTACAAATACGATTTCTTTCATTCTCATGGTACCACCTTAGATGGTGGGAAGCAGTGGGGGTGTTCATATTTGAAAGGAGAAATACTGACTCAGAGAGGTAAGAGAAGAGGAAAACCAAGGAGATTAGGTCACTATCCATGTATTTCCCCGCCCCCCCAGGTCACCTCCGGGAATGTTTAAGCAACATTAATGACCTCAGTGGAGAAGCCTCTCATTTCATGCCAGAGAAAGAAGTGGACACACACATTTCAGTTAAACCAGGTCTTTCCCTGACTGAAGAGAAAATGCCATCATCTCAGCAGATACAGATTTGAGGACATCACAATGAGAGCAAGTAAACCAGCAGGTACTGGGTCGGGGGGGGGAGCGGNCCCCCCCCCCCAGGTCACCTCCAGGAATGTTTAAGCAACATTAATGACCTCAGTGGAGAAGCCTCTCATTTCATGCCAGAGAAAGAAGTGGACACACACATTTCAGTTAAACCAGGTATTTCCCTGACTGAAGAGAAAATGCCATCATCTCAGCAGATACAGATTTGAGGACATCACAATGAGAGCAAGTACACCAGCAGGTACTGGGTCGGGGGGGGGAGCGGGGGCGGGGGGGCGGTTGGGAAGGGAGCTGCTCTCAGCCACTCCTTCTTTGGAAGCCCATTTTGGACCAGTATTAACAGGGAAGCATCTCAGGGGACAGTGCAATTGTGCTTATGATGCAAAGTATTTTTTCATGATGCTGCCATTTAATTAATTAATTAATTAATTAAAAAAGATTTATTTATTTATTTATTTATTTATTTATTTATTTATTTGACAGAGAGAGATCACAANTAAAAAGATTTATTTATTTATTTATTTATTTGACAGAGAGAGATCACAAGTAGGCAGAGAGGCAGGCAGAGAGAGAAGAGGAAGCAGGCTCTCCGCTGAGCAGGGAGCCCAATGCGGGACTCGATCCTAGGACCCTGAGATCATGACCTGAGCTGAAGGCAGAGGCTTTAACCCACTGGGTCACCCAGGCGCCCCTGTCATTTAATTTTAAATTCTGGACTCTGCTCCTGCTGTCTAAAGACATGACTGGATGGGGTCCTTCTCTTCCCCTCCATTAACATACAGAGACCCCATTGCCATTCAGTCTCTGCTATACACAGATGAAGACTGTTTTTATATCTATGTATTATATATGTAAATGGCTAAGTGTTTTTGTACTTTGTCCTGACATGGAGCAGAGCTTTGCATATAACTAAGATCTCTAGTACCTAAATTATCTATTGCTAAATTACCTAGAAAATCTCCAAATGAGGCATTCACATCTTTACTCTATTATTAAAACATAACAAACTGTCTACCAACAAACGATACTGTGTCTTCTGACTCCTCAGGTTGTTAGCAGGGAGAATCTCAGATCAGGCCTTTCATTTATTTTACGAAAATGAGAAAGCTTTCCTAAATATGTGTATATGTCTCCAAGAATAACTTGGTTGAAATAATTTCTGTCACAATATTATAAAATATGACTAATATAAAATATGACTGTAGAAAATGCTAGGGAAATAAGCTAGGGCAATATTGGATTATACTAACTGGTAAGTGCATCATTCAGAATCTCTATTAATCCCTGGTTAAGTAGATACATTACTGATCTTTTTTTTTTAAGATTTTATTTATTCATTTGACAGAGAGAGAGAGATTACAAGTAGGCAGAGAGGCAGGCAGAGAGAGAGGAGAGAGGAGGAAGCAGGCTCCCTGCTGAGCAGAGAGCCCGATGCGGGCCTCGATCCCAGGACCCTGAGATCATGACCTGATCATGATCTGGCTTTAACCCACTGAGCCACCCAGGTGCCCCACATTACTGATCTTTAACAAAACTACTATACAATGGAAATTTTGTGAATTCAGGCCATTTTTCCTGGCTCCTGAGTTGTAAATGGTTTTTAATTTTGGTAAAATTATTTTGTGTTTGTGTGATAAAAGAAACAACTCACAGAAAAAGACTCATTGCACCATAAAATTTGACATATTTAACATAATGAAGTTTAGGGTCACTGTATTGGAGTCCAACAAAAATTTGTTGAAAGCTTTTTCATGATAAACGCTGGAGAATTGGGAATAAAAAGGAAAGGTATGTTTTTCTTAAATATTCACTTATTTATTTTAGAGAGAGAGAGAGTGCGTGAACAGGGCAAGAGGCAGTGGGGGGGCAGAGGGAGATGGAGAGAGAGAATCTCAAGCAGACTCCCTACTGAATGTAGAGCCTGATGTGGAGCTTGAGCCCATGACCCTGAGATTGTGACCTGAGCCGACATCAAGAGTCAAATCCTTAACTGACTGTGCCACCCAGGTGCCCCAAGGCAAAGTTCTGAGAAACTAGTGAGTAGACAGACTTTGTAATCATTTATATGATGTGTTATAACAAAACAATGTTATAATAACAGCTAGCATTTCATGGGCACTTATAACGTCCTGGACATTGTTTCTAAATCCTCACCTATTTTTATCTATCTATCTATCTATCTATCTATCTATCTATCTATCTATCTATCTATCTATTTATTATTTATTGTAACTAATTTAAACCTCAGAAGGATCTCCCGAGGAATATCCTATTGTTATTCCCATTTTATAGATAAAGAAACTAAGGTACCCAAAGTAGCCCAAATCACATAGGTAGCAAATGGCAGAAATAGTCCTTGAAAGCAAGGAGTTCTAAGTTACCTCATGCTGTGTAGACACAACAGGCAGTGATTGATTCTAACCAGGAGCATGGCAGGTGGGGGAGAATTCACAAGTAACGTGGATTACATCTGTGCTTTGAAGGAGCACAATCTTCTTTTTTTTTTTTTTTTTTTTTT
>LNAC01000173.1:2778885-2792168 GCA_002007465.1 Ailurus styani
CACATCTTCTTTATCCATTCATCTGTTGATGGACATCTAGGTTCTTTCCATAGTTTGGCTATTGTGGACATTGCTGCTATAAACATTCGGGTGCACGTGCCCCTGAGGAACACTACCTTTGTGTCTTTAGGATAAATACCCAGTAGTGCGATTGCTGGGTCGTAGGGTAGCTCCATTTTCAACTTTTTGAGGAATCTCCATACTGTTTTCCAGAGTGGCTGCACCAGTTTGCATTCCCACCAACAGTGTAGGAGGGTTCCCCTTTCTCCGCAACCTCGCCAACATCTGTCATTTCCTGACTTGTTGATTTTAGCCATTCTGACTGGTGTAAGGTGGTATCTCGCTGTGGTTTTAATTTGTATTTCTCTGATGCCGAGTGATGTTGAGCACTTTCTCATGTGTCTGTTGGCCATTTGGATGTCTTCTTTGGAGAAATGTCTGTTCATGTCTTCTGCCCATTTCTTGACTGGGTTATTTGTTTTATGGGTGTTGAGTTTGAGAAGCTCTTTATAGATTTTGGATACTAGCCCTTTATCTGATATGTCATTTGCAAATATCTTCTCCCATTCTTTCAGTTGTCTTTTGGTTTTGTTGACTGTTTCCTTTGCTGTAAGGAGCACAATCTTCTCTAATGTCAGAGGGAGAAGAATGTTCTGGGGTCACAGAGATGAGCATGAGCAGAAGCCCAGAGGAATAGAAGTGCTTGGTGTATTCAAGGGATAGTGTAGAACTCAATCGCTGTGTGGTTGGAGACAGAAGGAAGGGGGAAACTGGGGCCACTTCAAGAATTTTTGTTTATTCCAGGCCTACACTGGCATGATTTTCAAAGTCTGTGGATCCTTTCAAGTCTAACACATGGACTTTTTTGCATTTTAATCACAAATACTCACATTTAGTAACATCACATCATAGGCAACATGTACAATGTTCCCGAATGTTGCCATCCTGTGATGGGAAAAGAATGAGTGCATGTGTGTAAACAGATACAGTTTGCTCGTATACGTGATCAATTTTGCTAGATAAAGTATTATTTTTCTCTAGATGCATATGAGTGAGTTGAAAATACTAGCTTAGATAATGAGCAAACAGGCTAATGTACAATGAAATAATTTTCATCCTGGGTAAGCCCAGCTTCTTCACTTCATTAGTTTTTAATTAAACCTCTGTCTGATTAAGTTCTCCATCTCTTTTCCACAACCTTTGCTTGTAAAATTTCCTTCGTTTGGTCCTTTAGCAGCCTCTAAGCAGGGTGAAAAGCAATATTGTTTAATTACTGTCTGGTATCTTCCTTGTGCACATCATCTATTCTTTTAGTTAAAATACACTGTAAAAAATGATCGGAAAAGGAATTCGATAGGATAAGAAGAGAATGTATAGAATATATAGAAGGGAAAGAAACTGCAACGGGCCAGGGCCTAGTAGAGAGCACGGGCCTTTCTAGAGCACCCCGAGTTCTTGAAAGCACACTGACAATGGCTGAGATGTTTCCTGAGCTTCTGAACCTGATTCTGACTTTTTTTTTTTAAAGTTCAGCCAAAGGGCATCTCAGTTTCCTCAGCTCACAACAGCAGAAGACCAGGAAGACCAGTCCCACGACCAGAAGCCCCACCAGGCCCTTGGCCCAGCTTCTGCAAATGTTCAGGCTGGGCCTTATCAAGACACGGCACCCTAAGCTTCCTCCCCGAACCTGTCTGTGCGGCCTGGCCCCCCGCCCCATCCTTCCATAGAAATTGAATCTATGCTTTCATTCGCTCACTCTCTTTCTCCATTTCTCGTTAGTGGAGCACATGTATTCAGAAGGACGATGAGCTGATGCCGCTGGGATGGAGGCAGGATTCCCAAAACACAGGAACATCCCTGGCCAGACGTGGGCCCGGAGCCCCGGGGAAGCGGAGGGTTTGCAGGAGGAGGGAGTCCCAGACTGTGAAGACTGGGGGGGCTCAGGGGGCACTGGGGTCGTCCCCAGGAGACGATGCCGTGAGATGGCAGAAGCAGAAGAGGGAGTCAGCGGGGAACGTGGCTCTGCAAACCGGGGGTCAAGGTCACGTTGAGGATCGCTTTCTGTGCAGGGTGAGGGGATGTGAAGTGGCTGGGGCGGAGGTAGGATAGAGCAGACAGGTCTTAAAGTGGGAGAGATCTGACTGTATTCCAAGGAAGCCCAGACCCCAGCGTGCGGGGCACCCGGCGGAACCACGCATCGCACGGAGGGGCTTGCCTTCGCCCGGGGCCCAGAGCCTTGTCCGGCGCGTTTTATTTCACTACCACGGTGTCCGGCTTCAGGTTAGCAATAGGGCAATTTTCAGACAGCTAATCAATATGACTGTTCCACCCCCTCCTCTTCTGATTATGTAATTATCCACAGAGCTATTCCAAGAACCACCGGCTGAGCTCTTTTCTCCCCCCATTTAGCTGGTAGAGCTCCCGTCCCTACGTACACGTCGCTTGCTCCCTAAATTTTAATTTATTAACTGTTTCACCTGAAAGCAATCACCCTTGCAGTCAATCCCCCAAATAAAACATCTGCCTTTTCAATTCAGACAGCTATAAGTGAAGAAATACACCAGGGGAGCAGAATTATGTTCTCTTTTAGAAAGTAGAGATGTTTACAAAGACATGCCTCTGACACCGGCTGCCTGGGCTGCATCACGAATGAGCTGCCGTGCGCACCGGGGGAGAAGGTGCTCGACGCTAGCGGCTGCTCCTCGGCTCACCTCCTGGCCCTCATCCTCCCTCCTGTATTCACTGACCTTTTACGGAGGCTACTTGTGACCTGCAAGCTCCGAGGTCATTCGTTTTCCCAGTGCTCTGTTTGCCTGTAACATCTATTTGCATGACATTCGTGGTTTTAATATACTTCGAAGTCACTGCTCCCCGAGGCCCTTCAGGCGCCACTTCGCAAGCCTGGGAAGAAGGCTTGAGGAGGGAGTGATGCTCAGACTCACTTCTCCTCAAACCTTGTTCGAAGAACAGAAGTCAGGGCAAAGGTGGGTGAACCTCTCACACCACGCAATATTTTTGTCCCTGGTAAGAAGTGTGCATGAGGCAGACACCGAGGAAAATATACTGTTACTATATGGCATTTCTCTCTGCTTTTTTTTCTTGAATATTGGAGCCCTTTGGAGGTTTGGATTTTTTGCCATCCCTTGCAAGCAAAGCTGGTGGAGAGCCTGGAAAATCGAAACCACAGAGTTCCAGAGGTCCTGTCTGTTTGCAAACCTCTTCCTCTTACAGTAGCTCAGCCGAGAGCCATGCAGGGCCATCTGTAATGATTACCCCGCTTGCACAGGAGAAAGTGTTGACCCAGGTCCCGGGGATTCCAGGAACATTTCTTTCTTTCTGCCACACCTGTACCCATACTCCTCTTGTCACACAAGTGAGCAGGGGACAAAGATAAGCCTCTGAAATGTCTTCTTTTTTGTGAAGAAAAAGAAAGATGACTGTAATGACTAACCACCCAAGCAGCCCACACAATAGTGTGCAGGGCAAAGAAAGATTGGAAAATTCTGTGGAGCAGAGGTGTCTCAGGGAGGGTTGGGCCGAAGAGACTAGGAAAAAAAAAATCTGTGCTACGAAGGGTTTAAAGCATGCTCACTTACCTCTTCACGTTAAATAATGATGCTTTGTAAAATCATCACAGGACTTGGTGGGGGGTAATCCCTCAGGTTCACAGGATGTTTTGCAAGGAAGAAAGACATGGGTGTTGGACCAGAGCTCTACTTGATCCATTGCAGAGTGAAACCAAAAAAGCATGCTGCAGTCTTATATGCCAGAAACAACATGGGGTTCATTTTGTTTATTTTTAAAAAAGATTTTATTTATTTATTTGACAGAGAGATAGTAAAGGGGAGAGAGAGAGCACATGCAGGGGGAGCAGCAAGCAGAAGGAGAGGGAGAAGCCGGCTTCCTGCTGAGTAAGGAGCCCCATGTGGGACTCGATCCCAGGACCCTGGGATCATGACCTGAGTTGAAGGCAGACACTTAACCCACTGAGCCACCCAGGTGCCCTGACATGGGTTTTGTGTGGTACGTGAAACAAAGGAGCTAGTTCTAGATGTGATAAGAAGAAGGAAAGGGATGGAGACACAAGATTGCAAGTTGCTTGAAAACCATCACCACTTCCCAGGGTAGACATGTTTATAGCTGTACATTATTCAAAGTTTCTCAATTTCCTATGTATGTTCCATGTCAATAATTTTCTAAAGTTTCATAACATTTTAAGTGCATGTAAAGATGGTTTTAGAGACTCATTTTTCAGATAGAGAAAGAGAAGTGCTATAGTCAACTAATTTGAAACAAAGGCTCTTTTACCTCCTTCCACTGAATTCCGAAAACTCACCTGAGGAGTTCTGTAACTTGTGATAAATGACAGAACACCCTCAAATTTAATCTTACTTGTTATCTTTGCCTCAAATTGATTAGTCAGAGAATAGGCAATTTGTTTAGTGCCTTGGGTCATAGATATTCTACATGCTTCAGCTTTCTCATCAGCACAGAGAAGGCAATTTACAAAGCATTACCTGAATAAATCAAGTATTTTAGACCCAAGTGATTCCTTCGTAGTTTCTGCTCTAGATGGAGTATTTGTGTCCCTTCCAATTCCTTCTGCTGCAAACCGCTCCCCAATGTGGTGGTACATGGGGGTGGGGCCTTTGGTTGGTGATCAGGTCATGCAGGAGGAGCCCCCACGAATGGGATTAGTGCCTTCATAAAAGGAACCCCAGAGACCTCCCTTGCCCCTTCCATCACAGTGAGAAGAACCAGGACGCAGTGAGAAGAACCAGGAAGTGGACTCTACCAAACACCGAGTCTGTCAGTCCTCTGGAATTTTCCAGCTTCCAGAACTGTGAGAAATACATTTCTTTTGTTTAGAAGCCGCCCAGTCTATGCTCATTTTTGTAGAGCCACCTGTGCTAAGACAGTTTTCTTTTAATTCAAGATAATTTTCTTCTTTGGAGGAGACTTATGCTTCTGATTTCCTCTTTTCTGTCCCAGAGAAATGGCTTATACTATTCTATTCCCAGATGAACCTGTGATGGCTTACATCGCATCCTCCTCAGAGTTTGGGGGCTGCTTCTTCAGGTGACCTTCTGGAAAGCAGCCCTACCCCTTCAGTTGTTGTCTCTGTCACTTTGCCATCTGGGGGAGATAGCCATCTGGGGGAGAAGCCATCTGGGGGAGGAGTCATCTGGGGGAGAAGCCATCTGGGGGAGAAGCCATCTGGGGGAGAAGCCATCTGGGGGAGGAGCCATCTGGGGGAGGAGTCATCTGGGGGAGAAGCCATCTGGGGGAGAAGCCATCTGGGGGAGAAGCCATCTGGGGGAGGAGCCATCTGGGGGAGAAGCCATCTGGGGGAGAAGCCATCTGGGGGAGAAGGAGCTGGTTTCCCTCCCTGAAGGAACTTCAGGGTACAAATTCAAGGCAAGTTACAGGTATGGAATATGGGAATTTGGGAGTAGCTTTCTAGAAAAATCTTAGTTATTGTTCTACTTCCAATTTTCTTTTTCGTCCAAGCAAGTCAGATCGCCTCTGTGTTAGCCCCAGCTTCACTGGATCCTGGGGTTCATCGCATTCAGAGAGAAGTGCATGTTTAGTCTTGACCCCTACTAGATTCCAGGGTCCATGAAGGCAGAAAGGATATTTTTCTTACTTATTATTCGCAGATACTATATCCAGCACATTTTAAAGCACTCAGTAAATAATTTGCTGAATCTTACTGAAGCAAGCTCTCTTTTTCATAGAATATTAGAGCTGGATGTTTTATTAAAAAAAAGTGTTCATTCAGCTGTTTGAAAGTCTGTACATGCTAATTCCAGCATCTCTAGCCTGTCTGGCTTGTTCTCATTGACCGTTCCTCCCTTCCCGATTTATGGACCATATTATTTTGCTTCTTGGCTTGTTTGTAATTTCTGATTGTGTGCCAGAATCCGTAGCCAAGGCTGGATTTTGCTTTCTTCGTTTAAAGACTCTTAAGTTTTATTCTGGCAGACTGTTTCCTGCAGGCCAGCTCAATTCTTTCAGAGCTTGTCATTAAACTTTGTTGAGATGAATCTAGGTGAGCCTTATCAGCAATGTATGTGGTGGTGGTCCCTGACGCCTGCCTCACCTCTTGGCCAATTATTTCACTACCATGACTTTTGGTTTCCTTATCTCCAAATGAGGTTAATAATGTTGTAGTAGACAGAATAAGGGTTCTCCCAAAGATGTCCACAACCCAATCCCCAGAACCTGTGAATACGTTGCTATGATACCGTTAAGTGAAAAATTCTGAGATGGGGAGATTACCCTGGGTTATCTGCGTGGGCCCCATTGTCATCATGAGGCCTTTAAAAGGGAAAGGGAAGGAGACGCATTGAGGGAAGCAGAGGTCAGAAACATGCAAGGAAGAGGCCACACGTCAAGGAAGGCAGGGAACCTCTAGAAGCCAGAAAAGGCAAGGAATTGGATTCTCTTAGAGACTCCAGAAAAGAGTGTAGTACAATTTGTTCTAGGACTCCTGACCTCCATGGATTTAGGATAACAAACTTGGGTTATTTTAAACCACTGAGTCTATGATGGTTTGTGACAGCAGCAATAGGACTCTCATACAAATGCCTGCCTCGGACTTTGTAGAGGAGGTTAGAGACGCTATATGTTACACACTGGGAGATGATCAGTACCTTGCCTCTTCCCAGTTCCTGGGTGTTTGGGAGCCTGGTGGTAGAGTTCCCTGGCCTGAAAGCATTGACCAGAGTTAGAAAAGCAATACTGGCGTTAAAACATACATAGTATTTTATAGTTTATAAAGCCCCTTAATGGGCATTGTTGAATTTAAAACTCAGAAGGGAATCAGTGTAACTTAGAAATGTAAATATAGAATTTATAATTGTAAATATAACTAAAGTCTTCCCTGTTTTACACATGAAGGGACCATGGTTTCCAGAGAATTTGACCTTCCTCTATAGACACATAAGGATAAGAATGAAATCTGAAATTATATCTCTGGATTCTGCGTTCAGGATCTTCTACCCATTTCTATCCATCTTCCGCTGTTCCTGCTTGTGATGAAAGCCTGGGCTATCGCTTCCTTGTCGTTTGCACCTCTTCTTTTTATGGTGAAGGTAAAAATTCAAAGACAAAGACCGCAGCCTCTGTCTCCTTTTCTTCTCTCTATCCCAACCCTAACTAAGTTCTAACAAAAGAAGTTCCCTTAGCGGGTTTAAAAAAAAATTTTTTTTTCCTTCCAGGTTTTTTTTTTTTCTTTTTCTTGGAAACCTTTCTAAACTTGAAAGTAGCCTTCCTTCTTAATGCAATTCCTTCATGATTAAGTATCATATAGCGGCGGAACACAAAATAGGCCATGGGGCTTCTGTTCTGTTGCTTCCTTGCTACATTTGCGGAGCAATTCGTTCAACCTCACTCGGCTTCATCCTCCCCCTCTGTATTACCCTGAAATGTTATTTTCAGAATAACAGCTTCAAATGGTTAGAAAGCTTTTAAAACATTCTGTTTCCATTTAAATGCATGTTTCAAACCAGGCTTCCCAATGTCCAGTGATTCAAAAACACCTTTAGGTAATATCCTCAAAGTAAATTCCAGCCACTGATTGACAGAAATGAACTCCTAGGGTGTTGAAATATACATCTACTCTTTATTGCCATATCCACTCAAGCACTTCACAATGTGGAGTCAAATCGGTTAGAATAGCCCTTTGGACACGTTTGTCTTGTTGGATTCAGGATGTATTCATTTCTGGCTGCCAAGGGTGTAGTTTGCTTCTCTTTAGGGTGCTCAGTCTGAACTGACATCTGTTACAGATACTGCCTGACTAACGAAGCCTTTTTATTTTCTTAAAGCGTGATGTGACCCAGGGCAGCTCAGGGATGAAAAAAAGAAAGACAAATAAAACAAGAAAGACCAAGATTTCACACCAAAATAAATTTTTAAAGGGATGCATGATGCATTTTTTTCATTACGGTTTGGGAACTCGAAGCACAGACGCTGGGCTCTGTTAATCCTTAAATCGGGTTTTCTGCAGGTGCTGCCTCCTGGCGCCCCACGGAGGGATCCTTGACCGTGACTTTCGTGCTCCGTCCACTTTAACAGGGAAGATCAGAGGCTTGAGGTCTTCTATGAATTTCCCCTGAGGGAGAACGTGGCTAGTTATGCAGAGTAAATTAAACAGCCTGGGATATACAAAAAGACTATCACCATTGTGATGATTCCATTTAGTGTGGCAAATTTGATTTCAGAAACCGAGTAGAGTTGTGAAGTCAGAGGTTAATCCTCCCCTGAGTAAAACTCCCTCAACATGCCAAAGTGATTAATTGTTGGCTGAGGTGGCAGGAACAATACAGAAACATTCACTCTCTAATGCCTTGCCTCCTGACCCTATTTTTTAGACCCATTTCAGATATTTAGGGTCAGGGCAGACCACCTCGCCCCAGATAGAGAAGACTAGTGAGTATCTGTAGACAAAAAAGTTGATCATGATAATTTTCACTGTTAGCAACACCAGTCTGTTCTTTTTAATTATATCACATGTGTTCACATGTCATCCTTATGAATGACATTTGGAGGTGATGGACTAACCCCTGTTGTAAAGATGAGGAAACAGAGGACAGACTGTGTTTAGGAACTTGGCTGAAATTGTCAAGGCAATAAATGGAGAGTTTTAAAGCTATTTGAACTCTGAATCTTTTGCCGTAGCTGCTATAAAATAGCATCATCACCGTAAAACACTGGGGAAAAAAATCCCTTTATGGCAAGATTACTCTACAGAAGAGTGCAATACAATATCCACTTTATCCTTTATAGTCAATGCCTTTTCCTGACTCACATACCATAGGTCAGTTGGAATTGAGAAATATGTTAAGATATAATGGTATCATCTGGCCATTGGCATAGGATTTCTTTTGTATCCAAGTTGATGTCCTTATTTTAAAAAAAGATTTTATTTATTTATTTGAGAGAAAGAGAGTGAATGAGTAGGGGAAGGGGCAGAGGGAGAGAATCCTAAGCCCGTTATGGGGCTTGATCTCCTGACCCATGAGATCATGACCTGAGCTGAAACCAAGAGTCCAACGCTTAACCAACGGAATCACCCAGGTGCCCCTATCCAAGTTGATTTCTAAAAAGTCAATTTAAATCCCTGAAAGTGGGGACTTGGCTTTGTTTACATTTTATTGCTGACTTAATAGTAAGTGAATGGGAAAAATCACAGGTTCTATCCAAACTATAGTAGTGATAACAATTCATTTGGTCATCTATAGCTGCTTCAAATATAATATTTAATTTTTCAAGGAAATACCACCTTGGAATAAGTGCTAATTTGAAGGAGTAAATGACAATATACATTTGCAGATGGAACACTATTTGTACGTCCAATCCAAAGGATTCTCTCTGCAACTTGGCCTCACTGGTATGCACTCGTGGAGAGAACAGACTCAACGGGCCACCCAACTAGTCTTTGCTTTGGAAGCTCAAGGAGGCAAAGAATGATTAGCCATGCAGAGAATCTCATCTGGAGGTTTCTCAGAGGCCCAACACGGAGAAAGCATGGACTCTGGGGATAAGCTACGAGAGCAAGTCCAAATCCCAGGAAGTAGCCACAGATGGGGTCCCTGTACAGATGTGGGTAAGGGTACAGATTTCGGAAAAGTAAAAGGAAATGGAAGGTGAAGCTTTAGTCACATGACAAAGAGTCACCGGTCCATGTGATCTTTCATTCATCCACGCATATACATAGTAATTGCTCTCAGCACCTGCACTGTGAATGCACAGAACCCAAAACACGAGGTGCAGGACAGAGCGTGAGAATAAAATACTGCTCTGGCCTCACTCAGCTAGAGGAGATCAACATGCAAAGGGATCAACTGTACTGTGATTTATTTCTCTTATGAATAGAGGCAGAAACAGTGCCGCTCATGTTCACAACAGCAGCGATGTACTCTGATTGTTGAGTTCAAATGGTTGTATTAACAAGATTACCTTTGACTTTTATTTTGAGGAAGAATAGTCTTTTGACACAAGAAGAAACAGAGAAGAGGAAATAAAGATCATTCCAGAGAGAAAGAAAAAAAAGAAAAAGTGAAAATATCCGAATGATGACAAGAAACAGCCTATTTGTCCCTTTTGAGAATCTGATTTAAAAAAAAATGGATACCTCTTCTCAGAAAAATGCACATATCTATGTCCACCCAAACATTACTGTATAATTTCAGAGGCATTATAGTCTCTTCTTTCTTTTTTTTTTTAAGATTTTATTTATTTATCTGACAGAGAGAGAGCATAAACAGGGGGAGAGGGAGAGGGAGAAGCAGTCTCCCCGCTGAGCAAGAAGCCCGATGTGGGACTCGATCCCAGGACTCTGGGAGTCTGAGCCGAAGGCAGATGCTTAACCAACTGAGCCACCCAGGTGTCCCTATAGTCTTTACTTAAATTTGATTTACTGCTTATAGCAAGATAACATTTTTGCAGGATGTGGGCACAGTGACTTTGCTCTTGAAGACCATGCCAACGTATTTATGTTTACCTCACAGCAGCCTTAGATCGCGAGAACACCTCCTAGACAGAAATCATTTTTCAAATGCAGTGCAATATTTCTTTCTATGAGAAAATTTTATGTTTTTTTTATTCCTCTCTGTTCACTTTGGGGATAATTGTTTGCATTTGTAATATGTGCTAGCACAACATCTGTCTCCAAGTGAGCTCCTGTGTTCACTATTCAATGAAGCAATGAAGCATTTGAAATGCAAGAACATTTCTCAAAACGTTGTTGCTTGTTAATAATTCTTCATGCTCGGAATGTTGCATCTCTTGCACCCTGAGCCTATTAATCTTGAAAATAACACAAGTTACATGGTTCTCATTATGTGCCATTAAAGAATACAATAGAAAAGCGGGGTGAGCGAGAAGGGAATTCAGCAAATGATTTCTCATTGGGATCTTTTTTTTTTTTTAAGATTTTATTTATTTATTTGACACAGAGAGAGAGAGAGAGAGATTACAAGTAGGCAGAGAGGCAGGCAGAGAGACAGGGAGAGGAGGAAGCAGGCTCCCCACTGAGTAGAGAGCCCGATGCGGGCCTTGATCCCAGGACACTGAGATCATGACCTGAGCCGAAAGCAGAGGCTTTAACACACTGAGCCACCCAGGCGCCCTCGTTGGGATCTTTCAAGCAAATATTTTGGGGAGTGGATCTTACCCAAGGAATGAAGAATTTTATTAAAGTAATATTTTATTTATTGGATTAAAAACTTAGCCTGCCAGACTCTGGGAGAAAGCTTATTCTGAAAAATCAATAAGATAAGAGTATTAATGTAGTAGAAAAATGAAGTTGGCCCATAACCACATGAGAAGATATTCAACCTCACGAGTAACTGAAAAAAGTAAAAAATACAAAGAAGAAAATTCCCTTTTCTTCACTTAAATTTCAAACCTGAAAAATGAAGGGTAATACTTCCTACTTGTTAAGGACGGTAAAACAAAGAGTACAAATTGGTGTAACTTTTCTGGAGGGTAATCTGGTGTATTGTGCCAAAAATTGAAGAAAAAAATGCCATAATATGCGCTTATCAATTCCTCTTTTTAGAATGTGTCTTTAAGAAGTATCATACATTTCTAAATACATTTGTACAGAAATGGTCATTGTTAAAATGTGTAATGTATCAAAAAATTGAAAAACTAACTAAAAATTAAAAACTAAATTTCCTAAAATAGGATTGATCTACTAAATGCATTATGTGGGTCCATGGGTCCACCCTGCAATCAATCTATCTTTATCTTTCTCTCTATCATCTATCTATCTATCATCTGTCTATCCATCTATCTACATATTTGTATGTTGTATATTTATGGACATGTACTTATTATTATAGAAAGAGGTTTACAATGTTTATTGGGAAAATTGTCAGTTGAAATATATTTGTAACAAAAATTATGAGTATGAGCTGTTAAAAATTATTTATATATATTTTACAGATAAATTTTGGAAGCATATACAAACAATGCCAAGAGCTGTTATCTCTGGGTAATAGGATTTTAAGTAACTTGTTTCTATTTGCTAATTTGCATTTTTCTTAGCTTTTCAATTACCATGTGTTATTTCTTTATAATGCAAAATATGGGAATTTATCACGTGACAAGAAGAAAAGCAGAATTCATTTAATATTTTGTTATAGAACCTGGATAGAAATACAACTTTTAAGTGTGACTATTTTTAAGTTTAGTTTTCTTTGCTCTTCACTCAGCATTCCCTTCCCTACCCTCTGCTACTGTATGTAAGGGAAACACTCGACGAGATGAAGCAAACTAAATGAGCAGATGCGGATGAAAAGTCTATGATAAATTCTATGTGCAGAAGCTATGGAGCAAATCTACAATGGCATATTGGCCAATTCAAGACTCAATTAACAGAAAATTTGCAATCTGGTCAAAATAAATGTTCAAATAAAATGGTAATAGGCCTTACAACTGCCTCATAACGAAAAATGAAATTTCATGAAAGAGATGAATAGAAGGAATATTTTAAAATTTTAACTTCTTCCAACTCTCAGTGGGGCCAAAGAATGATGTTAATGATAGCAAACAGCTGTAATTTCATATATAAATCAAATCATGCCCCAACCTTGTCATGAAAGGAAGCGGTGCCTCTCTGGCCGGTCTAGTGAACTGAGGGAAATCAGGCTTCGATTCACTTACTTTTTGTTGGTCACTCACCAGGCCTATGTGGAACACCTCTGATAGGCATAGTACAGTTTTAGACCCTGGAGGAGGATTAACATCATGGTCATGGTCATCGTGGAATTTGGAAACAATCTGGAACTAGGACTTACCCATGAAATGTCAAGGAACAGTGAAGAGGTGTATGTTCTTATACCTCTAGACCAGTGGCAGAGGCCCATAGCAAATGTGTAAGGAAGCACATGGAAGGAGTTCTTCTGATGAACAGGGTTACAGGGTACAGAACAGAGAAGGAAAGGTCCATCTGAAAAGAGGAATATGGTCATGGGAGGAATGCACTATTTTCTGCTGAAATTATTTCTTTTTTTTTTTAATTTTATTTTTATTCTTTGCCCAAGGGGTACAGGTCTGTGAATCATCAGGCTTACATCTTTCACAGCATTCACCAAAGCACAAACCCTCCCCAATGTCCATAACCCATCCACCCTATCCCTACCCTCCCACCCCCCAGTAACCCTCAGTTTGTTTTATGAGATTAGAAGTCTCTTATGGTTTGTCTCCTTCCCCATCCCATCTTGTTTCATTATTTTTCCCTCCCTACCCCCCACAACCCCCCACCCTGC
>LNAC01000173.1:2805429-2862648 GCA_002007465.1 Ailurus styani
ACCACATCTTCTTTATCCATTCATCTGTTGATGGACATCTAGGTTCTTTCCATAGTTTGGCTATTGTGGACATTGCTGCTATAAACATTCAGGTGCACATGCCCCTGAGGATCACTACCTTTGTGTCTTTAGGATAAATACTCAGTAGTGCGATTGCTGGGTAGTAGGGTAGCTCCATTTTCAACTTTTTGAGGAATCTCCATACTGTTTTCCAGAGTGGCTGCACCAGCTTGCATTCCCACCAACAGTGTAGGAGGGTTCCCCTTTCTCTGCAACCATCTATATTTTGACATGTCTCCAAAGTTTACACTCCAGCCAAACATCTTACTGTACTCCAGTATCCTCTCTCCGATTTAGGTCAATGGTGGGAGGGGTGCCACGGAGCCTCTGCATTTCGTGGAGTTGTTCAAAGAAGCAGACCGATGGAAGCTTTCCATCATCTGCAAATGAGGAAGTCAGAAGGTCATGCACTACATCTCCTGTTTCATTCCAGAAGTGACATGCATCACAGGGACGCTCATAGGGGCTCACGTAACTGTAAGAGGTTTGGGAATATCCATGGGACGACCCATGAATATTTACTGAGCACATGATAGACTGCCATATTGGACGATAGGTGATAGTCTATTTACAGGAAAGAAATTGTACGTATACATACACACACATATAAATAAAATAAAGTATATATAAATCTATATATTTATAGACATCATATGTGGGCAGTAGAATTACGTTTTAATTTCTGCTTTCTCTTTTTCTGCATTTTCTGTTTTTCATGATGACCATTTGCAATAATTAATAGGTTAATTTTGGTTCTATAACTAAAAGCAAATGTTGGGGCCAGCGTGTGCCCATTCGTGCAACATTGGGCCTTAATGAAAGGGACAAGGAAGAGGAGGGCATGGAGATCGAAAGACAATGGACATAGGACTGGAGGAGATTTACCAGGGAGGGAAATGTGGAAGACATTTGTGAAGAAAACTTTAAGAAAAATGGACTAATTTGCAGAAGAATTCCTGAGTGCCATGGGGAGGAAACTGGGAGGCACATTTGGGGCTGTTGTACCAGCTCAGTGGAGGGTGGCTTGGCTCCTGGGAGAGGTGAACAGTGGTAAATGTAAAGAAGTGGTTCATAGGAATGAAGAAGCAGAAATAAAAAGAAAATGGTGGCCATATTAATGGGGTGCAGAGATGGACAGAAAACATATTGTGTAGAAGGTGAAATGTACTGAGCTGTAATCCTAAGGAAATAAGCTGTAAAGGAAACTGGACTGGGCTGTAATCTCAGTATTGTTAAGGAATATGTATCACAAATATATATGTATCACAAAGGTTGTTAGTTCTATGAGAGAAAATGGGCACTCTTATAAAGTGCTATATATGTAAAGGAAAAGCTCTATAAGTGATTGGAAGACAGACTGGTTTTAGAATGATGATATCTGGGTATGGCAGAGGGGGATGTAAATGGCATTTGAATTTATAATGCCAGATTTAAAACTGATTCTTTTCTTGGTGGCAGGAGGAGTTGTTCTCTCTGTCATAGTCAAGGTAGAAGCTGGGTACTGATATCGGCAGCCGAGATAGAGATGAAAGCCATGTCTTGATATGAAGAAGATGGATCCCATTGTCTGATTTGGGGCAACATTTATTTGATTCTGAAATTGCCATCTATTGATTCTTGGATAAATCTACTCATATTACTTGAACTTATGAATGTGTGAGTTATTTTTTAAATACTCCAACAGACCTTGAGCAATTACTAAGAGGGAAGGGGACACACCAAGATTAGGAAAATGTCCTTTGCATTTGGCAATTTAAAGACAATTGGTCACTGTCTCAGAAGAGTTTCAAAAGATTAACATGATGGAAGCTACTTCAGTGGGTTGGCTTAGAAGTAAATAGGAGGAGAGGATATAGGGAAAAACTAGTGGCACAGCTTTTTTTTTTTTTAAGATTTTATTTATTTATTTGGGAGAGAGAGAGAGAGAGAGTGAGCACAAGTGGGGTGAGGGGCAGAGGAAAAAGCAGGCTCCCCGCCAACCAAGGAGGCCAACGTGGGACTCAATCCCAGGACCCTGGGATCATGACCTGAGCCGAAGGCAGATGCTTAACTGACTGAGCCACCCAGGCAGCCCCATGCACAGCTCTTTTAAGAGGCTTCACTTCAAAGGGATTAAGAGAGATCTGCTCATTAAGGGAATGTGCAAGTATGTGTTTTTTTGTATATACTCTCGGAAAGAGTTAAAAAGGCTTTCACATCAAGTACATATTTCTTACCTTTCCTTTAAATAATTTTCTAAGTTGGAACAGTTGTTCCTTTTGGCCCTTGTAGAATTTTGTAGATGTAGAAAATGTAGATTTCTCTTTCATCAGTGGAAGCTATCCTAAGGTTACAAAGGTCTTAGAAACTAAGGCAAGACCAAGCAAGCTGGTCTTGAAGTTCAAACTTATATTCATCCTTTAAGTATTTTTCAACATGTCATTTTTAAAGAGATCTAACACAGTTGGGGGGAATCTAGTAAAGGGGGGCTTTGCTGGTAACAGCACTTCATTTTAGAAGCAGTTTGTCTCTGGCCCACAATTTTGCACTCGGGCCAAGAGGGGCAGAGCTGCCGTTAACTCCATATACCTTCTTGACTAATTTTCAATTGTTTGAACTTGAGCATGTGTCTTAAGGGTTCCACCTTTACCCCAAGTGCCTACCAGAGCATTCCTTCCAACAAGAGTCATGTTCCTTAGAGACTTCCTGGCAAATACATTTTCCCCATCTCATCACACTACCTGTGAATCTTACCTCTCCCTATACATTAGTTTTCTGGATACCTGACCAGCTCCTGCCCCCCCAGTACCCGCCCTCCCCACCCCCAGTGCAGTTTAGCTCATGATGTCCAACCTTTAGATTATTGGATTTTGGTTGATTAACGCTTTGTTAAACCCATACTCCTTTTCTCATCTTCCCCGTTAGCACATCCTCTGGTTTCATATTTTGCGAGAAGTTCTAAGATGAGATGATAAACTGACTGGCTGTGACATGGCTAGACAGTTGTAAAATGCAAGATCTACTGATTTCAGCCACTTTGTTTATAGTACTTACACCCAGGCTATAGATGAATGACTAAGCTCCATCACCAGCACATGGAGAAACTCTATGGCCAACATGAGGAATAATTCACCTGTCCAACACTGATAGTAAACAGGGGGAGAAATACCTCCAAATTATTCCGATCATAAAAAAAATCAAGGGAAGGAAACAAACTTGAGAATCCAAAAGGGATAAGCATGTGGAAATTATTTTCTTTTTCCTCTGAAAAACTATATTGTTGTTTTTGCCCTTTTAAAGAGTACAAGCCAAAGGCCCCTTACTGAGACCTCTGCCTGACATTGCCGTTAAAGAAATGGATTATAAAAGAGCAGAAAACGCCAGCCCTGGGGGTTCTGTGAAAATACTGGTCGTGGGGAATAGGAATTGGAAGGCAAAGATCGTTCGTGCTGAATTTATCTTCTCCAGTGCAAAGGCTTTTTGCCTCCTCTCCCCCCTCAAGCCCATGGGTAGAAGCAATGAAATTCACTGACGTAACTGGGCCAGTTGCTTTTTATTTCAAGTATGCTGTGAGGAATACTTGAAAGCAATCATCTGTGCTCAGTAATTGGCTGATAAAGCTCAATATCCTCAGCAATTACAGTCACTGTTCATTCAGGAAATCCTCCATACATCATTTGAAAGCAGGGCAAAATTGTAAATTATTCTAATACCAACCTGTGTAACACTAGTAGAACATACTGTTATAGTGTAGGGAACAGATTTAGACGCCAAATGGAAATTCTCGTCAGAGAAAACAGAGGTCACTGCGGTTTCAAGGGGAACTGAGAAGGACAGGGGCCTGTGGAGGGGGGCAGACGTGGTGAGCCTGGGCTATTCCCAAAGAAAATCTGCCCACAGGACAGGTCACCCAAGGAGATTTTGAGGGCTGTGATGAGATTTACAAAAAGAACAAACCACAGCAGGCACCCTACCTGAGATTAGGACTCCAAAACCAGTGGACTGAAGATGCCTGTAAAGAGCAGGACCGGGGAAGGACAGAGAATTGCTAGAGAGTGACCCCAACAAAAAAAGTCAGTGATTAGGTGTTTCCTACGAAGGGGCAGCTGAGTGTGTGGGTGCAAAGCACAAGAATGAGAAGCACGTAATGTCTCATGTACACATATAGTGCACAATATTTAGAGCTAGGTCACATCAAGTTAAACTCTGATTTTTCACTTTATAAGTCAGCTGCCTAAGGCATGAGAAGCTAAGTGACTTGTCCAAGGTAATACCACCAGCAACTGACAGAGCCAACATGAAAACTTTTGACCTGAAATCTAGTCATCTTTTCAATACAATGTGTAGCCTTCCTTCTCCTTGTTTACCCTCTGTGCTGGTTCAGATGATTATTTGGTAAATATCGATCAGGTTTATGGACCTGATCAGGACCAAACCTGTTTTATAGGTCTACATCTTAGTAGGTTCTTCATCCACTTCATTCCTAGGAGGATCCGATCAGTTAGGTTGTCCATCAAAGATCCCTACTTGTTAATGAATAAGATTTTGTCCCTGTTGTACCATATTGTCTTTGGATAAGCATTGTCCTTTACTTTCTGCTCTTCAGGGAGTCAATGTTACCAGGGAAATTACTCTGAGTCTAACCCCTACCAGCATACCTGCCTTCAGAGGACAGATGCTTGCATGGAGTTTTGTGGAGATGCTTGTGTTTCCTCACCAATGTATTCCTCAGTGAATTAATGAAGACAATGCTCTTTGGGCCCTCTAGGAGTGTGTGTGTGTGTGTGTGTGTGTGTGTGTGTAGGGATGATTTAGCATGATATGATATATCCACCCCTCTATTTTTATCTTCCTAAAGCTTTCGGTTTCCTCCTGTACCTATATTATACCAGGGTTGGTTTGGCATCGCGACCAAATTTAATTAAGCCACTCTTAAGTCCAGGGTTTGGTCAACCAACCAAGAAAATTGTTAACAACCAGCTAAACAGGGCACTACACTAAATCCAGAACCTCTAGCAAGTGCTCACATATCAATAATAATTTTTTTCACATATCAATAAATTTGGTGAATAAATATTCTGCCCTCCTAGGTCTCATTCCCTTAGAATCCACTCCCATGCATATTTCCTGGGATTATGCCAAAAGTAATTAATAAAATAAATAAACAATAGAATTTAACCAAAGCTTACAGTTCCCTTGGTGCATAAACTATTTCTCTCCGTATTAGTCTTCGAACGTCTCACCCTGAAGCATAATGATATCTGATCCTAGCTGTGGGCCTGTGGGAAAATGGGGTGGGTGGAGTGCGTCTTGAGAAGAGTAAGCATCTATTGGAAGACAGCTGCTCCAAGAGGGGTTGTAATGTCTTTTTTTTTTTTAAGATTTTATTTATTTATTTGGCAGAGAGAGAGAGATTACAAGTAGGCAGAGAGGCAGGCAGAGAGAGGAGGAAGCAGGCTCCCCGCTAAGCAGGGAGCCTGATGCGGGGCTCGATCCCAGGACCCTGAGATCATGACCTGAGCCAAAGGCAGAGGCTTTAACCCACTGAGCCACCCAGGTGCCCTGTAATGTCTTTAAGTAAGAGGATCCTGGTGTCTGTAAGACTCGGAGGACAGGCTTCTTCCACAGCCAAGGAACGCCCAAAGGTTCCATATTCTCCACTTTCTCTCAATGTATATGTCAAGTTTCAGAGAGTAAGGTCATCATGAGGATTGAATAAGTGTGGGGCTTTTTTTTTTTTAGGTGTGTATATATCTCTCCTACCAGATTAAGCTTTTTGAGTGCTGAGATTATATATAATTCAGTTGTGCATCAGTGTCTGGCAGAGAAAAGGCACTAAATAAATGTTGATGGAATAAAGACACTGAAGAGGTCTACTGACTTCTAAGGGCTTTGGCAAATATCCACTGCTTATTATTTTGGGAATGTATAAATGTCCCCTTTTAGACAGTTTGCTGTAGCTCTCACTAATCTTCCTTTCTCTCTACCTCCTTGCTTCTCTCTCTCCTTTTCTCTTACATGGGTCACTGATCTGTGGTGTGGTACAGAGACACTACACTTATAGTCTACTCTATGACTAGAAGGAAATAACTTACAGAATGAGTGTCAATTTGGGGGAAAAAGGTGTCCCCAGATGGGAAGACGTTATTGATTATTTTCTATTTTGGAGCAGCAGGCCATCCACTGACTTCAGCAAAAAACACCTTGTTCCTTGGCACTCCTGTGATGTGTTTGCCACAGTGCCTTAGGTCCATGGTCAGCCAAAATGGACGATGGCTGTATCTGAATTTCTTATGGAGTTCAAAGGCCTCCTTCTCACAATCCTACTAGAAATCTTCATTAGTAGCACATATTGCATGCTCCGGGAATTTAATTTTGATGAACGCTTCTAAGCCTTCGGTGAGATGTCTGTGAAAGAAGCTGGGGGCCTATTGCTCTTGGTGGGTTGGATGGAGTCCCACCAACAGGGAGTTCTAGAGTCTGTCAAATAGGGAAGAAATTTAGCAAATGAATTCTGAGACAGTATAGAGAGATGATATCTTCAATAAAGAATCTGGGAAATAAATCATTCAGGTCAAATAGAAGGGATGAGGCAGGAATAATAATAAGAAGAAATGAATGTCAATAACCCAGACACCAGTCCCGGCCCTATTCTATCTTGCCCATCTGCCAGTACGGAACTGGGGACGTCCCCCTTCATCAGGAGGGGATCTTGAGATGGTTTTCTGCTGAAGAAATAGAAGAGGATGTTTTAGGAAAGTGTCTAGAAAATACTTATTTTCTCCTTGATCAGAAGGAGAAAGCTCTGATCTTGAGTCTGCGGCCAGCCTCCTTCCCCCACCCCTTTTTCCATTTCCTGTCTTCAGATGTGGTCGTCAGGGGCTTGGATCTGCAGCAGTCACTGTCTGATCATGAGGTAACATGTTGAAGGAATAAAGGAAATACTAAAGATGATAAATAGGAGGATGCAGAGAATCTAGATCATTAACTTCAGTAATAATAGCTTAACTCTGGCAATCATTTACCTACACCTAAATAGAGTCGTTCTGGTTTTTTTTTTTTTTTAATCTACGAAAATCAGTAAATATGGTATGCTACATGCTCTACTTACAGGATCTTAGCAAAACATTTAATTTCCTTGGACCTCAGTTTCTTGAACTATGAAATGGAAATAATGCCTTCTTCACAAATATAAACCAAATAAGATATGTAGATAAAGATGCTAGATGAGTATAAATTTCTTCCCAAGAGAATTAAATGTACTCTGCATAAACCCACTGCATTTTGGAACATGAGATTTTTTTTTTTAAATGAGAGAGTGACATTCACATCTAGAAAGCAGGAACTCATGAAACAGTAATTATTATATCCATTCTTTCCAAAGATTCACTTATTAATCTTTAGCAAATTATTTAACTTCTGTTCTTCCACATGCGTCAGATTAGAGATGTAATGCTTTTCCTACTTGAGGGATGGGGCTGTTCTAAAGATTGAGGATGGTGAAATACTTGAAAACTGAAAGGGAAATACTGTGATATATAAATGTATAATGTTAATATATTATTAATATATTTTTATATATGAGACTAGCATATTTCTGCTTATGCCTAACATGGAGTTCAAATACTGAATGATTACTTAAAAAAAAGATTTTATTTATTTATCGGAGAGAGAGAGAGACAGAGAGAGAGCACAAGCTAGGGGAAGGGCAGAGGAAGTAGGAGAAGCAGACTCCATGCTGAGCAGGGAGCCTAATGTGGGGCTTGATCCCAGGACTCCAGGATCATGACTGAGCTGAAGGCAGACGCTTAACCAACTGAGCCACCCAGGTGTCCCCAAATACTGAACGATCACTTAACAACTTGTTCCTTCGAAAGAAACTGTTCATTGGAGATCATTTTTATTTGTACATTTTCAAATACCTATTTTCAGGCAGATGAGGGGGTCAGATTATTTTAGATTTCACGATACATTATTATTTTAATTTTTTAAAAGAATTCTTAGTTTTATTGTGTTTATTATTACTAAAATAATAATTATATTTATTATTTTAAAATTACTATCTAGCAGCCGAGGCAGTCCTTAGGAAAAATGGAAAGAACCTATGAATAGAGAAAACTAAGAAGGTACTTAAGAGGATAAAACATAACAGCAATTTTTTTCTTGCAAATTTGTTTTTTATCATAACAGCAATTTGGAAGAAAGAAATTAGATTTATTTGTCCGAAAAATAATCCATTTTATAACTGTATTAAGAACTGCCCAAAGTGTGATTTTATGGGGGAAAGTTATTAGTTATCTGTCTTCCTGAGGCTAGGAGAGGAGAAGATACGTGGATGCACACATTCTTTCACCGACAGATATATACACAGATACATACACGGATAGGTATATACACAGATAGATCTGTATTTATTTATATATATTTATATATACATTGAAGCATTGATCTTTCATGAGTAAGATTCTGTTGCTGAAGTTTGAAGAGTTGTTATGGCATCGATTAGATAATTATATTTCCAGATGTTTGGTTGGTTAAGAAGTTGAGGTGACCTTTTCAAGTTTGTTTGAACATTTCATAGGGCATTATTGCATGTACTAATTGCACAATGTGAGTAAAAGTTCTGCATAATGTTGTATCCATGTACAAGGGATTGTAATCCTTTAATATAATTAGTGTTATTTTCAGTACGTACTGACAGTGTTTTAAAGGCAACCGAAGCTCCCTCATCTCTTTCTCATCAAATCTTCCCCCAAGCATGTCCTTTCCAGATAGAGATGTCTTTCCAGATTTAGCTGCCCTTTCTTCTCACAGAGCTGACAGCCCTTGCTCTGACCATAAATATTATTTTTAAACCTTCCTTTGCTTACTGTTACACGTTTTGATAAGGTCCTGACCACTAGGACAATTACTGGTGCTGCTGCCTGTCTGTATTCTTATCAGACTGTTCCCAGTATGGTTTCTACTTTTCTTATTACCTGCCTGTCTGCCTTGCACTCAGGAAGCTTTGTCATTGTTAGAGCAAGAACTTAGATTAGGTAGAAAAACTTACCCTCTCCCAAATCAAATCAAATTCCATCCCTAAAATACAATTATTGCTGCTGTTATAAGGACCACCAGAAAATGACTAAAAATTACAAATTAGAATGCAGACTTTCCCTTTGACACCAGTTAGCTAGTGGTACTGGCCCGTTGTCTTCCCGTTGGGGGAAAAACAAACAAATAGGGAGAAGCATCCGACCCCATGAGATTCAGGTCATTAGATTACAACACCATCACTGATCCTTCTTAAAAGTCTCGTTAGTTTTGCCGACTGTTCTCAGCTCCCTGGTTTTCCATTCCAATTCCATTCCAGCCCCCAAACAGACCAAGTCATGGCTTGAACACAGGTGACCCAGGTGCCGTTGGCAGGCATCGAACACTGTTAACATTCATGCAGAAAGTGTCCTTTCTCAGTTCTGACGTTGGAGCCTCCCCCGAAAAGTGGGGGTACAGCTCGAGTAATGTTCGTGTTGCCCAGAACAACTTGCTGCTCTGTGTTGAAGCCTTACTTTCTTTACGTTGGGAAATGTTGCTTTGAAACCCCGTTCTGGTACATTTTCCAACCTCTCTTCCTTTTATTGATCATACTGATCCACTTCGGTCACAAGATCTCTCGACTGAAAACAGGAGCACCCGATGAACTAGAAGGAGTCTTTCGGATGAAATGCTGATGTACATTTTCTAGTTCGGCATGGTTTAAAGTCTATTACCCTCACCGCCCGTGGAGGGGATTATCCTGCGCAAGTCCCCTAAACGCTGGAGGGGAAGGATGCGTGGATGGCTCGTCAATGTTAACAGACGAATAAACCTTCCAGTCTGTTAAGTAATGTAAACTCTCTTAGAGAAGGGTGAACTGGTTAATGCATGTGTTAGGTTCCGAATTTACCTGAATCAAACCTCTTCATGGACTACTTACTTTATGCTTTGTGCCAATGAATACTTAAGTCTCGGTGGATGCACCCTTAAGCAAAGCCAATTACTTATGAGTGGTGTTTGGGAAAGGATGTCAAATATTCTGTCCAACTTCAGAAGCGTCTCTGTGGTCATCTTCAAAACAATGCCAAACAGGAATGATAGAATTCCCTTTATTAATGAAACGGAGAGGTAAACTTGGACAAAAGCCGAGTTTAGATGTGCAGTATTAATTTTACAACTGAAGGCAGTTTGTGTAAGAAGCAACAACGAGGCCACATATTAGTGATTATTGCTACTAATTTTGTGGTTTATGGAGCTTAGTTTTAATTTTTATATCCTATCCAATGAAGCAGAGTAGATACTCATATAAGTTACTTTGCATGAGACTTATTACAAGGCAGACGTAATTTCCTTGGGAACAAACTACTTCGATCCACAAAGAAGATTATGATCAAGATTTCTAAACTCCAAGAAAAAAACAACAGCTTACTTTTACTTTTTTTTCTTTTCTCCATCAGTGGCAAGAGGAGGCAAATTTCTGTAATGCACACGCAACGTAATTCCCCACTCCAGTGCTATTGTGCGGCAATTACGCCATCCCTAGTTGGAAGAGCATTGGCCATTTCTCCACATCCAGTTGTAAAAAAAAATTTTATAACATTATTGAGACAACTTTCCTTTGAGGAAATTAGCTTCTGACTAAAATGTGCTGCGACCATTTTTAACACAAGCTTTCTTAAGAGCTCTGGATATTAATAGCTGAGATTAAAACTGATTTCTTATAAAAGGAAATTGTTCCAGAGTTGATATAATTTTCTCAGGGAGTGGGAGAGTATCTTAAATAAGCCATGCAGAAAACAAACGTATGATTTCTTTTTGTTTGATGAATGGATCTTGGTTTAAACATTGTTTCTATTAGCCAACAGGGTTCCTAAAGAGAGGAATAAGATTCCTTGCTTCTCCCTTCTTCTCCTGAAACTCGCCCAGGAAGAGGAAGCAGAATGAGAAATTGAAACAAGGAGTCCTTGCTCTATGACCCTTGGAGGCATCTGTAACCCCAATTCACAGTAGGTGAGGAGAGAGAACTGATGATGAAGAAAGAGGAAATAACTGAGGGAGTTGGAGGATGGCCAACCATAAATGTCTGCAGAGGGAGACACTGATGGGCCTCAAGTCGATTTCCCCTATGGAATGCTGAATGGTCTCTGAAATTGGAGGCACCAGATCGGAGCATGTAGGGGAAGGGGGGACTGCAAACAAGGGACTTTTTGCAAGGTCAGTCTAAGGAACCTTCAGCTCCCTGGAAGCCCACGCCCACTGAATGTTTGGCCATCTCCTCTGGATGCCTAAGTAAACGATTTTTTTGATTATAGGAGTCTCAGAGAGACAGCAGAGAAAACAGAGGAAATGTCATGAAATTTAAGAATATGCGGAGAGAAAGAGTGATCCTCAAAAAAACAAACCAAACCAAACCAAACCAAACCAAACCAAACCAAACCAAACCAACAGTAACCACAAAAGCAAACACACAAAGAAGCAAACAAAAACTTTGCAACTTTGCATTACAAAAACACCATAAGCCTAGTCAAAAGATAATGGACAAACCTGTAAAAACTATTTGCAACTCATACCACAAAGAATTAATATTCTTAATATGTGAAGAACTCTTAGAAGTCAAAAAGAAAAAGCCCAAGTATACGATACAAAATGGTCCATGTCCAAACAGAAAGGGATATGTAAATCTTACTTAACAGATGAAAAAAGGTTCAAACTAGCTCATAATGAGAGATGCAAATTAAAATTAAAATGAGATAAATTTTTTTTAATCTAGCAGATTAGCAAATAGAAAAACTTGACAACTCAACTTGGAAAAACTGTGGGGGAAAAGTCCTCTCACATAACTTTGATTGGTATATAATTGATACAACATTTATAGAGGGACAATTGTATCAAATTTATACATGAATATACATGATGGTCCCATACTCATTGGTTCAATGGCAATTTATCTTACAGGTATACTTGCATAGTGGTTCAAGGTTTGGAACTATAAATGATGGCCAAAAAATTAAAACCTAAGGTACAATTAAGTAAATACATTTTTGTCATTAAGTAGAATACTATACAGCCCTACAAACAAAGTGTACTTATATGGAAAGATCTTTAAGATAAGATTATTCACTGAATAATGCAACATGTAGACACCTGTGCAATGTGTTCTCTTTTGTATTAAAAAAGGAGATAGAAGATAAAATTATGTTTGCACTTACATAAAGAAACTGCAAAAATATATACAGAGCTATTAAAAGTGACTAACTTTCTGGGTCAGTGAAAGTTTTGCTTATTGTTTATAAATGTGTTTGTATCTTTTGGTCATTTAAATTGTTAGAAAGTGCTTTTGTAATACAGCAAAACAAAATTTAAAAGTTAGTGTGTTTTTTTTTTCAACATTCAGTCTTTTCCTGATTACAAAGCATCCCATCCCATTTGTTTAACAATTTTTTTTATAATAAATAAATTTATGTCACCTACTACCTGCCTGGGGTGACCACAAATCTGTTCTCTGTATCGATAAGCTTTTTTCTTTTCTTTCTTTCTTTCTTTCTTTTTTTTTTTTTGGATTGCACATATAAGATAGATCAAGGGTATTTGTCTATCTCTGTCTGATTTATTTCATTTAGCATAATGCCCTTGGGTTCCACTCATGTTGTTGCAAATGGCAAGGTTTCATTCTTTTTCATGGCCAAATAATATTCTATTATATATATATCTCACAATTTCTTTATTGATTCATCAATCAATGGACTTTTAGGTTGTTTCCATATCTTATATAAATAGTGCTTATATAAATAGTGTTGCAATGAACATGGGGTCCATGTATCTTTTTGAGTTAGTGTTTTCATTTTCTTCAGATAAATATTCAAGATTAGAATTGCTGGATCATGCCAGTAGTTCTATGTTTAATGTTTTGAGAAGCCTCCATACTGTTTTCCATAGTGGCTACAGCACTTTTCATTCCCACCAATAGTGCATGGGGGTTCCCTTTTCTCCACATCTTCACTAATACTTATTTCTTGTCTTTTTGGTGATGGTCACTCTGAAAGATGTGAGGTGAATATCTCATTGTGGTTTTGATTTGCAATTCACTGACAATTACTGATGTTGACCATCTTTTCATATATGTCTTCTTTGGAGAAATGTTGGCCATCTGTATGTCTTCTTGGAAAAATGCCTGCTTAGATCTTTCACTTATATCTCAGTTGGATTGTTTTTTTGTTTTGTCTTTGCTATTCAGTTGTATGAGTTCTTTATATGGTTTGGAGACTAGTCCTTTATCAGATATATGATTTGGAAATATTTTCTCCTTTTCAGTTCGTTGCCATTTCATTTTGTTGGTGCTTCCTTTGCTGTGCAGAAGATTTGTTGTATGATATAGTCCCACTTATTTATTTTTGCTTTTGTTGATTTTGCTTCTGGTATCAGATTCAATAAATCATCACTATGAGCGATACCAAGGATCTTACCTTCTGTATTTTCTTCTGGGAGTATTTGTGGTTTCAGGTCTTACATTCAAGACTTTAATCCATTTTGAGTTAATTTTTATGTATGGTATAAGATAGCGGTTGAGTTTCATTTATTTATATGTGGCTGTCCAGTATTTCCAATAGTGTTTATTGAAGAGACTGTCCTTTCCCCACTGTATCTTATTGGCTCCTCTGTCATAAATTAATTGACCATATATTTGTGGGCTCTCTATTCTTTTTATTTCTGGGCTCTCTGTTCTGATCTATTGATCTGTATGTCTATTTTTATGCCAGTATCATACTGTCTTAATTTCTATAGCTTGTATAACAGCTTGACTAAGGGAGAGAGATGCATCCAGCTTTCTTGCTCTTTTTTCAAGATTGCTTTGGCTGTTTTATGGTTCTATACAAATTTTAGTATTATTTATTCCATTTCTTTAAAAAATATTGCTGGAATTTTGATAGAAATTCCATGGAATCTGTAAATCCCCTTTGATATTTTAAATTGACATTTTTACAACAGTGATTCTTTCAATTCATAAGCATTGAACTTATTTGCATCTTCTCCAATTTCTTCGATTAATGTCAAAAGTTTGTGTTCTTTTATTCTCAAACAACTAAACTGTTGTTTGGACCTGAACTGCTTTTGGCATCTATTCAAATGTATTGATATGTATATAGACTTTTATTTTGAGGAAGACATAGGAATTGGACTGGGGGAATGGTAAGCATCTACTGGCTGTCACTTCCCTTGGCTGGGGTTGAGTCTGATGGAGATGGGGTTGGAGAAACACAGTGCTTTTATTAAACCAAACAGTTCATGCTCCAACTGGAGATTCCAATTAGCTGTCCTATTAGAATTATGCCTTCAGCTGAAAATCACTATATTTTCTTTGTAGCTAATGAGTTTTTTCCAGCTTTACTCTCCATGGCATATTTTAAGAAAATAATAGGTGATGTGCATTAATTTCCAAATATAGAATTGTAATATGCTTTTCAAAGTGCGCATACCTCTCCTCTCAACCACCCCAATTCTGAAACGACCTGTCTTCCATGTATGTGTAGTCCACCCTCCCTCTGTACCCCTACCTCAGGTTGAGAAAAACTGAATCATAGGCAAAAATGAAAAGAATCCTGTGCATAGTCAACTTTGGGAAACTCTGGGCCCACGCATTACATGTAGGGCATCTTCATTTCGAGACAGTGTCTTTGCTTTGTTGTGTAGTGTCTTTGCTCTAGCTTGGGCACCAGGATCACTCTGGCAACTTGAGTGCCATCTGATGGCTTTGAGAGCACAAGCACTAGGCACCCTTGCAATGCACAGGGGTGTTCTGAACATGGCCACCATCTGCAGTGGGGCTGGTGGGCTACGTCACTGAGGGGAGATCCTTCATGAGGCAGAGCTAGAGCACCAAAGGGGATGCTGAAAACACTTTGTGTCACCAGAGGACTAACTACTGAGAAAGCACATGAGACAACATTTAGAATGAGGAAGGAGGTTGATTTCAGTGAGCAGGTGCTCTGACTCTGCATAAATAGATAAGGGCAGGAAAAATGTAAATTAATGTAACCCTCCCCATTCTTCCTTTGCATGCTTAAAATTGGTGATATCTGGGGAGATGTATGTGTGTACAAGAATGGAAAAAGGAGAGACAACATGAATGACCCATGCTAGAGAACTGGTTAAATACATTATATATCCATGATATAATTTATGTAGCCTCAAGTGTGTTCTGTTGGGATTCTTTTATTATGTAGAATATTCTTGACATATTTCTCTGTCATTTATGACTCTCTGGTTACAGCAATCCCAGTAATAATGACGAAAGAATAGAATAAAGATTCTGAGCAAACTTAAATAAAAAAGGAATGTATTGGTAAAATATGGAAAAGCCTATGTAATTCAAGAAAACCTTTAGGGGGAGCAGAAAGTGGGGATGCTGTGGGGATCTCATGAGGAGAAACCGTGAACTTCTTTTCAGTGTGTCACTGTCAAAAGAAATCACTTATGGGGACTGGTAAGTCTACAGTCTACTGTGGGGCAAAAGACCGAAGACCAAGGAAGGAGCCAATGTTGCAGGTCAAGTCCCAAGGTCATTTGCCGGCAGAATTCCTTCTTGCTCAGGAGAGGTCAGTCTTTCGTTCTATTCAGATCTTCAACCAATTGGATGATGAGGTCCATACACGTTATTCAGGGCAATCTGCTTTATTCAAAGTTCACCAATTAAAATGTGAATCAAATCCAAAAACACGCTGGCAGAAACAGAGGGATAACCACACATCTGGGCGCCATGACTCAGCCAGGTTAACCCAGAAGATTAGCAATCACGGGCAAATTGCTTAAACTCTGTTTCTTCCTTCTCTTACCTACAGAACTGTGACCATAACAGCACTACTCTCTCAAGGCCGGTCACACTATTAAATGAAATATTAAATACAGAGCGCTTAGAATAGGAACTCAATAGCTCAGTAAATATTTGGAGTTTTGATTAGTTCTTGTTATTCTGTAGCAAAGAATACCTTTTGCAATCAGAAAATAAATGCTTCTGGTGGTAGTGTTGGGACTTTCTTCAACATTCTTGCTTCTGGAAGATTGGGTGGGCAATTTAACTTACAGTGAAACTTGGGAACAAGCAATACACTATCACACATATGCACATTTAACTGAGGCTTATAGGAGTCCTGAAAATCATCTCTCTCACTGCCATGTGTCACGATCTTCCCCTGGCATAAGCTCCAAGCAGTCCAAGAGCCAACCATAGTCCTGACAATAGGAGGACTTAGGGGAGGTGTCAGAAACACCACTGCTTCTGAACTGTCCCTAATTCAAATACTTTTGTATTCACGAGAATCTTCATCTTCTTTATGAACTGTCGGCATTTTTGAAGGATGGCATTTGCCCAAGGCCACTGATCTGGATACTTATTGCATAAAGGAATTTGTCCTCCTAACCATTATTAATAGAACAAACAAAGGCCATAGTTACATAGATCCTACAATCAAAAAGGTGAAAATAAAGGTAAAGCATTCTAAAATGTTAGGCTATTCCTGAGTGGTTTTGCGTAATCATCGGGGGCAGGCGGGCTGGGAGATGTCTGTAGTGTTGCTCAGACTTAGAAAGTCACGGTGGGGGAAGAGTCAACAGAGAGTTTCTGTGTCAGGTTCCACCTCTGAAATCAGTGGCTCCAGAATAGATTTCTCAATTGTGACTGATTATTACCCTTTCTAAAGATGTTCCCAAATTTATTTTTATTTTCATTTTATTTTTTAAAGATTTAGAGATTTATTTATTTATTGTAGGGATGGAGGGGCAGTGGGCGAGGGTGAGAATCCCAAGCAAACTCCATGCTGAGCTTGGAGGCCAACATGGGGCTTGATCCCCCACTCCTGCCACCCCAGGATCATGATCCCAGCCAAAACCAAGAGTCAGATGCTAAACCGACTGAACCATCAGGAGCCCTTCCCGAAACTGTTTTTGAAATGAAGCCTCTGGGTTCAGGCTTTTCCATTCTTTTCTCTGTGGAAGGAATAGTAGATTGTACTTGCCATTCTCCCCTTTCTCACTTCCCTTTCTTTGCTGCAAGCCCTCCAGTCAGGTTTCACAGCCCTGCACCATAGAAACCACTCTTTTCAAGGTCAGAAATCTTACTCATCTTTTGAACAGTATTTTCTTTACCACCATCTCCTGTTTGAAATGTTTGTCCCCCATACAGTGATACTGCATTCTCCTTGTACACGCTTTATCGCCCTGGACACTCCTCCTCCATCATATTTTTTGCCTCTACTTGATCCACCTAGCCATGGTGGGGAATGCTGGACTCAGCCTCTCCTCTTCTTCTGCCCTGCTGCATGATGTCTTTTCAGTCTCGTCTAGTCTCATGGCTTTGGGGTTCAAACTCCACAGTGCCAAGTCTCAAATTTTCTCCCTGTCCCCTCCTTTTCCTTCAAGCTTGAACCATATGCCTAAGCGCCCATGGACTTCTCCACTGGATATCCTAAGAAGTCTGGCAGCTAAGCTGGCATGAGGCCAAGCACCAGTACAATGTCTCTTTGTCCCACTAAATCCTTTTCCATATCATAGTCACATCAACTTCTAGTGTGTTAATCTCCCCTTCTTAAACATGTCTGTGCTGCCCCATTGCAATCAATACAGATTCTAAACTCTTTCCCATGATATCAGTAGCCTCACCTCAAAGTCTTCTCTGAGTCCACCTTCATCCATATCCATTTCCACACTCCAGTCCACCAACGTTCCTTCTGATTCACAAATGCACTAAGCTCATTAAAAAGACAGTTCTAATTCCTCTACTATTCACAACACTTCTGACACCAAATGTGTGGGTTTTCCACACCAAGCAATCTGACATGAGCTACCTAAATGTGTGCAGACTTCACATTTTTAGGCTCAAGACCATAAGGCTGTCCTCAGGTCACACACCAGTAGCAAGTCCAGATCTCCCGGACTTCTGACTGATGGGCTATTAATCAGGGATTACCACCATGCCCTCCTTCAGTTGGATAATTTGCTAAAATGACCCAGTGAACTCAGAAAAACACTTTACTATTACTGGTTTATTATAAAGGATGCAACTCAGGAACAGCCAAAGGAAAAGATGTATAGGGTAAGGCATATGGGAAGGGGCACAGAGCTTCCATAGATTCTCTGGGTACAGCATCCTTCCAGCACCATGATGGGTCCATCAACATGAAAGCTCTCTGAACCTCTTTGTTTCGGGTTTTTATGTTGGTTACGTGATGCAGGCATAATTGGTTATTTCGTTGGCCACTGGTGATTGAACTCAACCTCCAACTCCTCTCTTCTCCTTGGAGCAGGGATGATGATGGCAACCCTCTCATCACAGGACCGGTTCTTCTGGCGACCAGCCTCATTCTCAGAGAGTCATGTCTTCAACATAAACACAGGTATGGTCAAAAGGCACTTATTATGAATAATAACAGATGCCCTTCAGACCCCTATCATTGAGGAAATTCTAAGGGTTTCAGGAACTCTGTGCCAGGAACTGGAAACAAAGACCAGATAGATATTTATTCTTGTGTCACCATTTCACACTCTTTTTTCCTGTTCCTTTGCAAAGTCTCTGGGACTTGAAATTTGTTTCTTCTTTTGGGAACTCTCCCCTCTGTCTTTTGCACACCTGAGTGGTCAGAAATGCCTTCCCAGGACAATCCATCAAAGCAGTCCCAGTACCGTCTGTGATACCACTCTTCTTCATTCATTCAAAACATTAATCGACATCAGAAATAAGTTAAGCCAAGTAGTTATTGTTCCTATAATCTCTTATTAATTATGTTATTTATATTATATCAATTATATTAATTGTAGATTATTGTTATCTGCCACTCCCCCCACTGACAAAGTACGAGCTCGACTAGAGCACAGACTGTGTTAGATTCCTAGGGCTGCAGTAACCAAGCATCACAAACTGAGTGGCTTCAAACAACAGAAATCCATTCTTTCATAGTTCTGGGGATTAGAAGTCTGAAATCAAGCACGCTCCCCTGAAGGCTCCAGAGAAGAATCATTCCTTGCCCCTTCTGCTTCTGCTGGTGGCTGGCAATCCTTGGCTATGGCTTCCCTACTCGTTTCTGCCTGTCTTCCCACAGCTGTCTTCCCTCTGTGTCCGTTGGTCTCCAAATCTCTCTCTCTCTCTTTATGAGCACACCAGTCCCTGGATTTAGGACTCTCCCCAGTCCAGTGTGACCTCATCTCAACTTGATTCCAGCTACAAAGACTATTTCCAAACAAGGTCCCATTTACAGGTTCCAAGGGTTAGGACCTAAACATAAGTTTTGGGGGGGATGAAATTCAACCCATGCATGGCTGTGTGTTAAGCAGTATGTCAGGTGTCTAGACTGTAGTAATAGCTCAATAAATATTATTGAGTGACAGACTGATGGGCTTCCTGGAACATTACTCCCAGTCTGTCCACCTATTTCAGTGCTTGGTGTAAGATGAACAGAGACAGGAAATTCAGGGATTTTAACTCTGTATAGTGGAGATATTCTGAATGCCTTCATCTACATCATGCCATGTGACTTAAAACACTACCTATGGTTTCCAGTTGCTCTTATTCTCATTTTTGATCAAGGACTTTTCTCTGTGGGTTATTATTCATCCTGCTACTCTACGTTTTCACTACTCTTCAGGCCCCCAGATCAGATTCTGCCTGGGTCTCAATGACACAACTCAGTTTCTGATGAAAACAAACCCCAAACTAAAGTACTGTTAATGAAGTCATTTCCTTTATCACCCTGATTCTTGCTTGTTTTCCTCATTTCTGCACCAAGAGGCGCTTTTCCTCCACTGTTTTACACAGGTGTCATTTCAAACTGTGAACTCTGCTTTATTTGTTTTCTTCTTGTCCCCGACCCCCCACCTCCCGGCCTTGTCAGCGTTACCTAGGCTGTAAATGCAGCTTAGTTTGGTGACGCAGACACACAGATCCCCAACTACCTTAACACCCTCTCGGGAATTCATACTGCATGCATGGCTGCTAAATCAACCCATCAACTTGCATTGCAGCATTTAAAAAAATATCTCATTAGATATTTGAAAAAAAATCGAGATGAAACAACATTACAGTGTTGACTGTACTTATGTTCCAAAGGAAAGATTGTGCTTGATTTCAACTCCTTCTTCCACACATCCTTTAAGAACTTCTGAGGAAGTTCTTATAGAAATCATGGTTTCTACCATCCAGGTGCAGCTTGTAACATCCCTTCTTGGAGCAGCACGCTAATGCACCTGCTTTGATGGAGACCTAACTCGGTTCCATCCAACTGGTGAGGTGATGTGATGGTGTTTAATTTAATCTGTCAACGACTCTGATGTTACACTGTTATCCCCATTGACAGAATATGAAAGGAAATTTTGAAAGATTATGCAATTTTAAGAAATATCACACAGCTAGGAAGTGGTATGGCCAAGACTTGGACCAAGCTCTGTCAGTCCCCAAAGTCCATTTATTTCCATTTGCCATGCCCTCTTTGTTCAGAAATAAGTTTTAAGGAAGCACAGTATTTACACTGACTCTAAATAATGTGTATATAATGTGTCCCATGAATGTTTCATAGATACGTGTAATTGTATTCGCTCTGATATGAAGAGATGATAAAAATTCCGAAATCACAAGATCATCAATTCATTCCTCTGTTCAATAGTTCATCGATGTTTTCTGCCACAAGGGGTTCAAACCCATCATTTTGCCCGTCTTGTCTTCCGTATGTGAACTTACAGGTGGAGCCAAATTGTAACCTGGCCTGGTCCCAACGTCACCTCACACACAGCCCCTTTGCTACCCGACTACCCCTTACAAAATGCTTCTGCCCCAAGACTTATCAAATTCCTAATTCTCACACCACTCTGACAAGAATTCTAACTTCAAAGCTCTGCTTTTTAAATTAGCTGAGCCTCCATGGATACCTCCTCTCGAGTCTCTGATATCCCGCCATATTTTCTGTGTGATCTGCCTCTCTGGGACTTGAAAAGTGGTCTTTCATTTCATTATTCATTTTTTTAAAATATGAGAGCATGTGACTTGTAATTACAGCGGGAGTATCACTAACTTATTGGTATGTCAGGGGTCTAACCTTTAAAGGATGCCAAAGAAGAATTTAGGACCTTGGACAATGGCAAGCCCACCATAGCAGGGGAAGAAGGCCAGCTACTACTATTTCTTTTCTTTTTTTTTTTTTCCCTCTCAGCCTGACAGATTCTGACGTCTTTGTGTTTTCAGTGTCCCAGCATGCTGCCTAGAAAATAGCAAGTGGTCAATAATATTCATTGAATTTAACTCAATTAAGGACACTTTTGTGGAAAAGGTGAATTTCCAGAGCTGTTTAAATAATACAAAAGATTTGATAGGCTTTCAGAAAAGGAATGACGTTCTGAGCACATTCCTCCTTTCCAGAGTGTTTTAAAAAGGAATAAAAAGGGCGGGTGGGGGAGCAAGGTAGAAGGAAGTGCCTGGATGTAAAACCAAATAATATAAATTTTAAATTGCCATTTGGAGAATTATAGAAACTCCTTTTTCCTACAATGATTCAGTCACATCGTTTCAATTTTGCCTTTAGAACAATCTTGCTGGATGCCTAAATTTATGTTTTCATCTTAAGGAATTTCAAATGGAAATATTGCATCCTATGAGTTAAGAGATAAAATTCAAGAGTACATCTCTTAGAGAATGCATTATTTTTTTCACATAAGTAGAAATCACAGTTCTTTAGATAGCATCTATCCTACGACATAAGAATGCAGAAAAAATCAAACTTGAGGTTTCTGGTTTTATACTTTTTTTTTTTTAAACCAAAAACAGACTTATAATTGCTCTGCTTGGTTATGTAGTGAAAGAGAGAAGCAATTATTTTCAAAGGGCATTTGTTTTTCATAGACGTCACCAGGAAACGAACCCCAGTACAGGCATAATTTTAATGGGATTGAAAATAAAGTCAGAATATAGCTGCTCAAATGCAGTTTAAGGAAATTTGAAGAGGAATAGCTAGCAAAACAAGGTCAACCAAAACATTAAACATGACTTGGAAAGTTTAGAAACATATACACATGTACTGTAAGTTACACAAGTATCAAAGGATGTCAGAATTGAAAAGGACCCCGAGATAAGGGCCCAGACCCATTTGTGGAAAGAATTTGCCATAGTCAAAACCAGCCCCAGCTCTGCCAAAAAGAACCAAAAGGAAAGGAGCTCAGAATAGTTGCACTTGGGGTTCAAAAGCACACATCTAAGTTTTTGTAATGCTTGATAATGAATACAGAGAGGTAATAATTTACCTGTTTTATGGTTTTCTCCCCTCTCCTTTGCAAAATAAGCAGATTAAGCCAAACTACACATACGCCAGTGTGAACTTCTTGAGGTCAGAGCCTGCAAGTTACCTCTTTCTACATCTTTACTCCCTGACATAAGGTCCAAGGCATATCAAGGGTGGTTGGATCTAGTAATCACTGACTGCTTACCATGCTAATCACCTTAATGGCCTGGTACATATATCAGCAAACCATTACCATTCCAGGTTTGATTGGATTCCCCAAAAAGATTTGTATAAGTTCGAACACCCAGAACCTCAAAACGCGAGCTTATTTGAAAACAGATCTGGTGGGCGCCTGGGTGGCTCAGTGGGTTAAAGCCTCTGCTTTTGGCTCAGGTCATGATCTCAGGGTCCTGGGATCGAGGCCCGCATCGGGCTCTCTGCTCAGCAGGGAGCCTGCTTCCCCCCTCTCTCTGCCTGCCTCTCTGCCTCCTTGTGATCTCTCTCCCACTGTGAAATAAATAAATAAAATCTTTAAAAAAAAAAAGAAAAAAAAGAAAAAAAAGAAAACAGATCTGGTGAAACAAAAAACAGAAACAAAACAAACAAAAAAAAATAAAAAGAGAGAAAGAAAGAAAGAAAAAAGACAAGAGAACCCACGTGTATTACAAAATGTTTGCTGGTTCGGTGAAGTAATGCCTGGATGTGCAGTTTCGCTCTATAGGGCACAAGCACAGGCAAAATCATTTCTTCTCAATATACTCTGCTGAATCATATGTTGGTGTATGTGCTGCTGACGTGAGCACATGCTACATCCTATTTTAAATAAAACAACAAAACCTCTTGCAGTGGGTTTTATGACCACTGTGCCCGCCCCCCCACTTCCTACCAATTAATTGCTAATCAGATAATTAGTTCTCGTTCAATTCTAAGAGGGTGTCTTGTATCTCATTATTTTGTTCAAACCTTTATGTGTAGAACCCCCCAAAATGGTCATTTCAGAGCTTTGAGAAACTACGCACCTCTAAAAAAAAGTCTATTTCTTTTCTTTCTTTTTTTTCTTTTTAAAGCAACTTGTTGCCATCCAGTGGCTATGTTTCCTTTTTGAAAATAACAAATATGGCAGGGAGCATCAGCAGACCTCTCTGCCTTTGGTCAAGGTGCTCTCATGGGCACCCCGGTTTGGGAAACCGTGTCAGCCCCTTTGCCAGGAATTCTTACCACCTGCCCCACACTCTTAATAAGAAATTCGCCAGTGTTTTTAGAAATTACAGGACTCTTTCTGTATAAGCCCTCCTTCCAGGCCCAGGGAGATGGTCTGCGTGGGAGAAGAAACAGTTTCCCAGTGGCGATCCTCAGGTTAGGGCAGGAGGGAAGGAAGCAGCAAGGAAATGACTCCTACTGGTAGAGTGACTCGCCGTCATGACCCAGTTAAGTGGAGGGACGTTTCTGATGAGCTGGCCAGTGTCGCGCGAGCAGCTGGGAGCACGACCAGAACAACTTCTGGTGTCCTTTTAAAACATCAAATGACCAGCGATGGCGGTAGCACTTGGTCCCTACCGTTCTTATTTAAACCTTTTAAAACCTGACTCCTGTTGAGGCCGTAGGAGTCTTGAGCCTTCAAAAGAATAATTTTTTCCCAGTGCAGAGGAAAGGGAATAATTTTTCCCAGTGCAGAGCAAAGGGAATAATTTTTCTCAGTGCAGAGCAAAGGGAATAATTTTTCCCAGTGCAGAGGAAAGGGAATAATTTTTCCCAGTGCAGAGCAAAGGGAATAATTTTTCCCAGTGCAGAGCAAAGGGAATAATTTTTCCCAGTGCAGAGCAAAGGCCTCTTAGAGAAAGGTGCAAAGGGAAAGGTAAGTTCCATTTAATAAAGGTCAAGCTCCTTAGAGTGATGTCAGGAACACGTGGGGCCTGGACCTCCCCCTCCGGGGGCCTGGCAGGTAGGATGTTGGGGGGCAGAGCAAAGGAAGTCCGCAGGCTCCTGAGTTTTATGCCCGGGGAAGCTCGCTGGCTTCTTCCTGGGGCCGTGAGGTTGCCTGACAAAGGCTGGTGTGTAAACACAGACGGTGGGGTCAGCGGATGGGGTTTGGTCGGGAACGTATCAGCTCCAGTGGAGCCCAACACCGTTCCACAGACATTAAACAAGCCAAACATGGCTCTTTGTCCATCTGGGAGGCAGCATCATTTTTAAACTTTGCTGGCTGGCTGGGGACCTCTGGCAATCCTAGTGACCCCACCAGAGCTTATTTTTCTCATCCTATAAAATGAGGAAGGGGTACTTTTGGATCCCTGACCTCTTTGATGCTGTGAGACTGTCCCAGCATTGAATGCCGCACAGCAGACAGGAAGAAGCCGGTCCTTGGAGCCCACAGAGCTGTGATCAGTTTTCAGCTTGGTGGTTAACTCAGTGACGTCGGACGAGTTACTGAAACTCTGATCTCTGGGGTCCTCCTTTGTAAAATAAAGAGACTTACACTGACTTGCGGATCTGTTATGAGAGCTACAGAAATAATGAACATAAAGCCATCAACTACCTGTTGATAATGGTAACTTTTACTACATTCTCTTTATCTGTCTAGTCATTCCCTCTCCACCCAGAGAAATGATCCACATTGCAGAAGCATGAGTTTCTGAATTATGGCGGAAATTTTTAGATTATTTTTTTATCTCTTCAAAGATTTTATTTATTTATTGTGTGAGAGAGAGAGTGAGCACAAGAAGGGGGAGCAACAGGAAGAGGGAGAAGCAGGTTCCCCGCCGAGCAGGGAGCGGGACTCGGGACTCGATCCCAGGACCCTGGAATCATAACCCGAGCGGAAAGCAGATGCTTTAACAGATTGAGCCCCCAGGCGCCCCAAATTTTAGATTTTTTTAAAGTGCAGTTTTGACTAGCTTCTACTATAATGTCTGCCGACTCCTAGTTTCCAAAAACAAGCTGTTTTTGAAAGAATGCACAAGAAAGGGAAGGAAGGAAGGAAGGAAGGAATGCTAGCTCGCTCTGCACAATGCCCTTCAGGACCCAGCTCTGTCTGTAGTCCGTCACTCACACAAACCTTCCCAGTAGCCACTATGCTCCAGCAACATGAATAGAAGCTAATTACTCAACAGAATATCTTTAAAAAAATTAAGTTATTCTTTCAACAAGCAACAGTTTACATTCAGATATTCTATGACCCTACTCTATCTAATGGATTCCTCATGTGAAGCCTATAGTATAGAAATCATTATCCCTTTATACATCTGAGAAAAGTAAGACTTATGGTAATTAACAAATTTTTTTCTAACAATATTTTTTTATTAGTCTTAAGGTAAGAACTAGCAAAAGCAGGATTTAAATCTTGAGGTGCCTGACTTCAGAGTTGCTAATATTGATTGCTACGTGATATTGCCTTACCTTGAATCTCAAGCTGCTCAATGTGTACACACATAACTATATATAAAAAGAAAAACAACCAAAGCACCATGACAGTTCAGAAGAGAGATGGTCCTAACAGGTACTAGGTAATTGCTTTCCTTGTGTTTTGATCTTTGGGCTTGCCTTGAGGGACAGGTAGAATTTTGACAGGGGAAAAAGAGAAGAGGAGGAGTTTTAGGCAAATTAAATGTATGAGATGGCATGAATGATGTTTTCTGTTTATGTCATACCCAGTAATTGGTTTTCACTGGAGCACAGGGTATGAAATGGGGGTAGCTGTTAAGAGGTTACACAAAGAAATTATGGAGTCAAGTTCCTGTTCAAGGAGTTTTGATTTCATTGGAAATACAGAGAAGGGCCACTTGGTATTTGATGTAGTGAATGATGTGCTCAAAGCTTGCTCAGAAGGAAGGATCTGTCTAGGGCGGGAAGGATAGAGGGTGAAAGGAGACACTGGCGGTGAGGAGCCAAGTTAAGGAGCAGTGGCTGTAATTCTAATGAAGGAAAAGAGAAAAAAAAAAAAGTACAAAATTTATTAAGCCCCCAATAGGGAAAGATTCTGCACCAGATCTTTTACTCACGTCACAGTTTTAGTTCTAATAATACTCAAATGAGAACATATTGACTCAGTGTTACAGGTGAAAGGATTGAGTCTTGGGAATGGAATGGCCAGATGGTCAAGAACAAAGACGGTGTTAGAATCTTGGGCTCTCTGACTCCAAAGACCGCTGGTGTTACTGGAAAGGACTGAGCTGCAATGGGGCATTTGGGACCTCTGGCACCAATGGCTAAGGACTGCAAGGTTGTTTGTGCCTCTCTTTACACCTTGGAGTCATTTCTACCCATAAAGATCCACTTTAGCAGATACCTGGTAATCATGGCTACTGGCAACACCCAAATTTTGCACCTTACGTTGTCAGCCACTAGATACTTACCATATAACATGTCCCCCAAAATCTTGTGGGGGAAAAATAATTCCCCAACTTAGGTGTAGTATTCATCTCTAAACCCATGAACTCTAGGCAAAAGAGCAGGGTCTGATAGGAGGTGAGGTTTGATCAGGCCCACCTCTATGGCTGGAGGGCATGGTCACACCTAATTAATATGGAATCTCCCTCAAAAAATATGTGGATGGAAAGAAAACCAATTTCTACTTAAAAAAAAAAAGGAATATGAGATCATCCCACTGGTAACCACTATATGCTTCTTTCGTTTTTAAAAAAATTTCTTTTTATTTTTTTCATTATTTTTTTATTAATGTATTATTTGTTTCAGGGGTACAGGTCTGTGATTCATCAGTCTTACACAATTCACAGCGCTCACCATAGCACATACCCTCCCAAAGGTCCATCCCCCAGTCACCCCATCCTTCCTACCCCTCTCCCCTCCAGCAGCCCTCAGTTTGTTTCCTGAGATTAAGAGTCTCTTATGGTTTGTCTCCCTCTCTGCTTTCATCATATTTCATTTTTCCCTCCCTTCCCCTATGATCCTCTGTCTTCTTTCTCAAATTCCTCCTATCAGTGAGATCATATGATAATAGTCTTTCTGTGATTGACTTATTTCACTTAGCATTAGCATTCTTTCTATTAAGAAATCATTTAGGATTGAACTTTCATGGCCTGAATCATGAGAGTACCATTTGAACTGAGATGAAGGAGGCAGAAGCTGTGGACAGTAAGCAGTCTGTATCACAGACCTCACCATAAACATTTCCTAAGGGTTTGTCTTATAAAGGGGCTTGTCCAGATAAGCTCTCCTGATATTAACATGGGCATCTCCCTGTTTTTATCTTTATGTCACGATATTAAAACCAGAGAACTTTTTTAATATGATGATGATTGACTATCCGTCTGTTTCCATTCCATAAGAAAATGATGGCCATGTTGCATCATCTCTACCAGAGATGAGGACTTTTCCAGATGCTTTGACAGAAAGCAATAACATTTTCTCTTTTGTTCCCAAGTAGAGTAGTCCTCCTTCTCTGTGACAGATATGTTCCAAGACCCCCCGTGGATGCCTGAAACTGAAGATAGTAACAAACCCTACATATATGTTTTTCCTATACTACATACCTATGATAAAGTCTAACTCATAAATTAAGTGCAGTAAGAAATTAACATAACTAAGAAAATAGAACAATTATAACAATATTCTATAATAAAAGTTATATGACTGTGGTCTGCCTCTCTCTTTAAATATCTTACTGTATTGTACTCACCCTTCTTCATGGGATGATGTGAGAGGATAAAATACCTATGGGATGAGGTAAAGTTAGGAGAATGATGGAGGCAGGGTGATGTAGTGCAAGCCTACTATTGACCTTCTGTTGATAGGTCAGGAGGATCTGCTGCTCAACCACGGTTGACTACAGGTAACTGGGACCATGGAAAACGAAATCACAGAGAAGGAGGAGCTACTGGATATGTTTTTCTTTGAGGCTAAGTTTTTAAGGGATGATACAATCAAAATACCAAAGCCCATCTATCAGGATAAGATGTATTACCCAGGAAACCTAAGAATACATTCAAGATCCATTTTTGGAGAAGTTAAAACCTTTATTTTTCAGAGTACTTGAAGATGTCTCCATCCTCTCTGGCGGATTCTTTAATAATTACCTGATATGTTTACTGAACTTCATGGTGTTGTATTTTCACATATATCATCCCTTCTGAGAGTCAAAGCAACTTTTTAAGGTGAACAGATTGGACATTACTGTTCTCATCTTGGAGATGATGAGACTGAGGAAAAAACGGACTGGTTTTCCAACTTTTAGAGGGTGTCAAGCTTGTTGCTTACAAGAGTTTCTCTTTTCACTCTTAGGAGGGAAAGGAATGTATTAAGGACAGTTAATAATTCCTGGAGTCTCTGAGGTGGTTAAGACCCAGTCTTGATGGCTAGGTAGCCAAAACACTGCCCAAATAACACCATGACAATTCCAGTGTTTATTACTTTGGGACACAAATAGCATCTCTCATGCCCGCATCATGGCAGACATGGATGGGGTCCCAGCAGGTCTGATGAAAAGTTGCTGCTTTGTGATGTTGAATGTCTTCAACATCATCTGCACCAGGATAAATTCTGAGCTTGAAGTGGGACTGAATGTTCATGTCACCCCAAATCCATATGCTGAAAACCTAACCCTCATGGTGATGGTATTAGGAGGTGAGGTCTTTGGAAGGTGATTAGATCAAGACAGTGGTGCCTCCATGAGTGGGAATGGGGTCCTATGGAAGAGACCCCACCTTCTAGCCGATGTGAAGACACGGTGAGCAGATTGCATCTATGAACCAGGAAGTGGGCTCTCACGAGACACTGATTGTTAGTGCCATGATCTTAGACTTCCCAGCCTCCAAATGTGAGAAATTTCTTTTGTTATCAGCCACCTACTTTATGGCCTTCTGTTATAGCAGCTTGAATAGATTAAGCCAGTGCCTCACCTACTTCTGCAAACCAGACCTCCTCTGAATCAGTGTCCTATATGTATGTTTGGTAAGAGAAACTGGGTCACTCTGCTCTGAGGGTGGCCAACTGTTCCAGTCTGCTAGGGACTATACTGATTTCAGGACTGCAAGTCTCACGTTCCAGGAAGCTCCTCAGTTCAGGGCAAGCTGGAATGGTTGGTTGCTCTACTGTACTTTAGCTACCAGGGAGGCTGAGAAAGCAAGTTTTACTATCTCTAAGGGAAACAATTCCTAAAACACAACAGAAGTACTTAAACTTATCAAGCCACCAAGAAATAATAAAAAATGCCACTACCTAGTGATGATCAATTACTAATTCTAAGTGACTAATAGGAGCTTAACACATTAGAAAAAAATCACTACATATTTAGTGGGCATCTATTTTGTCAGCTCTGGTCAATATAGACACTATCTACCTGATCTCATTGATCAGTTCATGAAAGGTCATGAGTCTCAAGCCAGGGTGACTGGTCCATCTATGTTCTCCAGAATCAGACTGGGTATATAAAATGGGCTCTCTGGGTCTCTCTCCTTGCCTCCAACAAGGAGGACAGCAGAAATTTCTCCACAGGGGAACTGAGTGAACTCATTCTACGGAGAGGAAGAGAGTCAAGGGCAGAGAAAGCGAATGTTTGACAGAACGAGAGAGCAGGAGAGGGAGGGAGAACCAAGGATGTCCCGTGAGTTCCTGAGAGCACTTTACTTCCCGGCCTATCACATGGAGAGCCCAATAACATCTTTTTTGTTTATGCCAGGGTGGCTTAGCCTTAGGATTTTTGTCCTTCTGAGATTTTATGCTTGTAAATAGGGGAGGCTAATTGCAAACACATGTTGCGACAATGTGTAACTCTGGGAAAATAATTAGAATAACTAGAGTTTCAGTTGTCTAAGAGGCAGGTTCATCCACACAAAATTACCACCTGCTTTAAAATATGCATGTGTATTGGTTTATTACTCCTAGATTTAATTTATTCTTAATTAAGTTGTCTTATCACCAGCCTGTTATATATTCTATTTTCTAAATACCCTCATTCATTTGTTTCTCTGTATCTCATGAAGTATCAGGTCCTAGTCATAATTCCTGGCATCTAAAATACTAACGCTACGTTAGTATTTTCCGGACAGGGATAACATCTGTGATTAAGGTCTGTTTCTTACTTTGGGTCCAAAATGCCAATGATCTAATTAACGTCTCTCTTCTGCTCTTCAAATCTCCAAGCCTCTGTCTTTGGGACCTCTTTTTTGGACTTGCATTTAAGATAAAAGAAGATGCTTTTTCTGAGCTGATGTAGGTGCTTAGATTTTAAGCACTAGAAAGTGAAAACAAGAAGATGGGGTAAATTTTGTTAACAAACACTCGTAATGTCTCTATTGCTTAATTACTTTAAAAGTCTTACAGTAAGATTTCCATGTACAATCTGCAAGGTACATAAGGTCCCCGCAGATAGTTCAACACAGATTTGGTGAGGAATAAACAATCCTGTTGGAGGGTCTACTCTGGGGCAAGAGGTTTACCATCACTGTTAAACTGCAAGTGTCCAGGGGTGTCTAGGTGGCTCAGTCGGTGACCTGGCTGCAGCACAGGGTCATGATCCCAGCATCCTGGGATTGAGCCCCGCGTCGGGCTCCCTGCTCAGTGGAAGCCTGCTTCTCCCTCTCCCTGCTCTTCCCCCTGCTTGTACTCTCTCTCTCTGTCAAATAAATAAATAAAATCTTAAAAAAATAAACTGAAAATGCCACCCCAAATGAGCAACAGTGAGCCAAAGGTGCAGGAAGGTGCTCCTGATCGGTCAATCCAGCACTGAAGCAAATCCCTTTCTTAAGCTATGTCTTAAGCCCCCCAGTGTTGGCCACTCTTGATTCAAGCCACTGATGATCCAACAAAAGAGGAGTGGATATGTGATAAGGAATTCAAGACCTGGTCGCCTTCCCTGGGAAGCAGAGGAGGCCCCTTCTCAGCTTGTGCATGATTCCTAGGATTTGTAGAGAAAGTTTAAGGTCAATACATAGCTGTCATGATTGTGAAGCACTTACAGTATATGAAAACCCCAGGATTAGCCCACACAGTTTTACTTTTTAGGAGGCTTATCCACAAACACAAATTTGGCAAATAATATATGCATATTATGTCAGTGCTCTTCCAACAATTCTTTTTATTTTATAAAAATTGATTTGATTCTTTCGAGCAGCTTTAGGCTTGCAAAATTGAGCGGAAGGTATAGAGATCTCCCATATATCCTGTCCCCCCACATATGCCTAGCCTGCTCCAATATCACCACTGTCCTCCAGCGTGGTCCATTTGTTACATTTAACGCACCTGCACTGATGTGTCATTATCATTCGGAGTCTGCCATTTACATTAGTGTTCACGCTTGTTGTTTTAGGTTCTACTGGTTTGGACAAATATGTAAAGGACCTGTGTCCACCATTTTAGTATCATCCAGAGTAATTTCACTGCCCTAAAAATCCTCTGGGCTCCATCTATTCATCCCTCCCTTCTTCTTAATTCTCGGCAACCACTGATATTTTTACTATTTTCGTAGTTTTACCCTTTCCAGAATGTCATAGAGTTGGGATCATATAGTATGTAGTGTTTTCAGATTGGCTTCTTTGACTTAGTGATATGCACTTAAGTGTCCTTTGTGGCTTGACAACTCGTTTCCTTAGTGCTAAATAATACTCTGTTGTCTGGAAGTAACCCAGTTTTTCCATTCACCTACTGAGAACATCTTGGTAGCTTCCGAGTTTGGGCAATTACAAATAAAGCTGCTGTAAACATCTGTGGGCAGGTTTCTGTGTAGCTGTAAGTATCAGCCCCTTTGAGGAAATACCAAGGAGCACGACTGCTGGATCATATGGTAAGAATATGTTCAACATTGTAGGAAACCACCAGACGGTTCCAAAGTGGCTGTGCCATTTTGCATTTCCATTAGCAATGAACGATTTCTATATATATTTTTTTATATTTTAAATTTGTGCATCCTGCTGGGTCTTTCTTAAGTCTAAAAACTCGGTATCTCATCCTGTTTCCATCCAATATCAACTGAAAATCAAGCCTATCTACATTTCATTTCTTCTTATCACTGCCAAACTGCTTCAGAGAAGAATCCGCATATGCTTTCTCCCCTCCTGCTTATCACCTTGAAAATCGCGCCATTAACTGGAAATTTCCTTCTCTCTCAAAGAAAAATATACGAAGGAGTGATATCAAAGGTACGAATTATAATGGATTATTAGCTCTCACGTTTTTAAATTTTCTTTCTCCAGTAGACATCGATGAGCATCCTCTTGTGGAAACTCCCTTTTTTTGCCTTGAGGACATGAATTTCCTGATTCTCCTTTTATAACTGTTTATCTCCACCATCCTTCCAACCTGAAAAATACAATTCCCTGGCAATAATTTCTTCTTTGTTTTCATTCTTTTCATCCTTTTCAACATCGTTTATCCTAGTTACCATATGTCTCAGTATTGCAAATCTGTGAACTAACGCTGAAGTGTTCATTTCCAGACTTGGCCATCCACTAAACTCCAGCTTTACTTCCCCAATTAAATACCCAGAGGATCCCCAGCTCTAAGGCTTGGTGTTCAAAATCGGATTGATGCTTTTTCCCCCTGAATCACTCCTCCTGCGTGTCTTCGCAGCAAGCCCATCTCCAAACACCCTAAACCTCGAGGCACCGGGACACTAAACTTCAATAATTAAAAAAAAAAAATTCCTTTGATCCCACACGGAATCATTTGCCAAGTTAAGTCAGATATGCTGCCAGATACTTTATTTTTTGCTCTCCTCTCTTTTAATAGCTTCTCATTTTTTATTTCTTGCCTGGATTTCTGCAGGCACCCTCCGGTTCAGAGATTTTCAAGGGTGAGTTTTGGCAGAATGGGGGGTGGGAGACAGAGCCCATCCTGCTAGGACGTCCTGTCAAGATATGTGAAAAAATGTTTGCGGTGTGCAGACAAGGTGCTTTATGAGACTTGGACATGAAAAGGCCTCCTGTGGTGTGCTCCTTCATCTGTGTCTCGGCATTCATAAACCCTAAGGGGACATGAAATGATCCACACGGAGGAAGAAAATTTTAGATCTTTTATTTTCTACGGATACTTATTCTGTGTTCAAAAACAAAATAGAAAAAGAAGATAGGCATTAGTAGGACCTAATGTATGTCTCTACATTGGCCCTCTCTCTTGCTCGATGGGAGGACTCACCTGCTACCTGGCGAGGGCAGGAAGTGGGCGCTCCTTGGAGGGGTGCACACAGTGCCCTCACTTCCTCCTTTATTTGTCGCGTAATGGCTTGTGTCTCAGTTAGGTCTATGCTGATGATGGAGCTACAGATTATTCCATCTGGCGCTAAATAAACGAGCCCGCACAAAATAAAATGCTTAAAAATGCCAGGAAGATGACAATAAAATGTGAGTTAAGCACAACCAAATAAAAAAAACCCATGGCAGACACAATGCTTCTCCTATTCTTAATATAAGCTTTTTGTCACTCACATTGCAATACAACATAATGATAGTCTAACCAACAGACAAGAAATGGGCCTCAAACTCCCTAAATTAACAGAAAGACTATTTGATATTTGGCTAAAGTTTCTCTTTAGTTGGGGATAAAGCTCGCCTAAGTGTATATTGTGCCTTCGGGTACTAGCTAAAGGTAACATGAAGTTGTCATGATCAGTATGAAACAAAAACAACCAAGCCTAAATAACACGTTTAATTATATAAATGTGTGTGCATTTATTGTACTGAAAGCAAAATAATTTATTATACTATCAAAAATATTATAAATACATATTTGGAATATTATTTATTTTACTTTTTAAATTTCTATATTTGAAAAAAATTGTATAGTCTATATTAAGTAAATTTATTAAATGTAGAGTTCAAACTTTCTACCAAAAGTACACATGAAGAAAATGTCTGGAGACAAATGTCCTTCACCAACTAAGACAGGAAAAACTTGCCCCAAGTAAGCAAATTTATCACTCAGGTTGGTGCACATGATTAAAATTTATATTATGTTACATTACAAATGATGTAATTTTTTTCTTAAACAATATCCTTTGCTTGCACTTTGGTAAAAAAAATTATTTTAAAAGTTCTAATAAAAGAAAAATAGGAAAATATTCTCCTTCTCAAACTGGGACGTGGAATAAAAAACTTTGGGAAACATTTAAGGAACAGTATTCTCAATGATTTTTCTGTCTGTAGTCTTCCTCCTCTGTTTAATTTTCTGTGTATTTGTGTGTGATGGTGTTTTGTGAAGTTTCAAACATATGTAAGTAACCAAGAGTCTTAGCATTACAAAAAATCCACCACACAAAAAAAATCAAAGAAATTAAATGGAAATGCTGAATTCTAAATTTGAATTGAAAATATTTTTCTTTTTTTTTCAGATGTTGTGTTCAATCATTTATCAGTTGCATATAACATCCAGTGCTCATCACTTCACATGTCCTCCTTAGTATAACTCATAATACCTTTTCTCTTAAAAAAAGTGTTTGTATTTTCTAACTTGGCCCACTAAAAAGGCCTAGAAACAGCAACAAGCCCATGAACAGACATTTCTCCAAAGAAGACATCCAGATGGCTGGCCAACAGACACATGAAAGGATGCTCAATGGAACTCATTACCAGGGAAATGCAAATCAAAACCAAAATGAGATATCACCTCCTACCTGTCCAAATAGCTAAAATGAAAACCTCAAGAAACAACAAGTGTTGGCGAGCATGTGGAGAAAAGGAATCCCTGATGCGCTGTTGGTGGGAATGCAAACTCTCTAAATTCTCATGAAAAGTTACTGATTTTAGGTATGGCAAAATAAAAGGACCAGATGAGCCTAGAACATCTTGTTGTGCCAAAAAGTAAGAGTTATCAAAGACAAAATTGCAAGGATTCCACTGCCACTAGATGAAAACACATCAATGATGTGACTGTCACATATTCAAGTGGGTTGGGTGACGTGTCAAAATAATCTCTTTGGTGACCTATAGAGGATCATAGAAAAGCAATTTATTATTTTGAAAACTGGCAAATAATGGAAAGTAATCAAGAAATAATTTGATCTTACTGTAGGTACTGTATCTCAGAGTAATGAAAATCCATTGATGGAAAAGTTATTTTTTTTATAGAAAGGCCAGCTATTAGAATATTAATGAAAAATTGGAATCAAGAAATGATCAACAAGCTAAAAAGCCAGTGGAGATTTTTATAATGCATCAATCAAGCTGACAAGTCCTAAGTCAACTGATTAATCTTAACAAAAGACAGACACTATACCACTCTTGATGGGGTTCAATAGGAAATACACACCACCACCTATGGAATGTTCTTTCTGAAACAAACAAGCTCAGCCTAAACATCAATCAAATGCAATCAGCAAAATTTAGAATGTGAGAAACTCTAGAGGACAAATATCCCACTTTCTTCAACAAACAAATTTCCAGGAAAAAAAGAGCAGAAGCCATAGATTAAAAACTTGAGAGGCATATCAACCAAATGCATTCCAGCAAGGTCAAGCAAACTCCAAACTCCAAGCAAAAACAAAAGCAAACAAAATTGTGGGGTAGTTGGGGACTTTTGACCGTTCATTTGATAATACCAAGAAATCATTGTTAACTTTTTATTGCTTTATAATAGTAATTTTGACAGTTTAAAAGTCTTCTCCTTCTAGATACACGTACTGAAGTTTTTGTGGAATAAACGTGAAGAGCATCTGAGATTTGCCTGAATATATTCTAAGACTGAAGAGAGTGAGAGGAATTTTAGAAAAGCGAGATTTACTACGTATTGATTATTGTTGAAACCTGGTAATGGCTTTATGGAGGTTTATTATTCTATTTTGTCTATTTTTGACATATTTAGAATTTTCTGTAATTAAAGAACTTGGGGGGCGCCTGGGTGGCTCAGCGGGTTAAAACCTCTGCCTTCGGCTCAGGTCATGATCTCAGGGTCCTGGGATCGAGGCCCACATCAGGCTCTCTGCTCAGCAGGGAGCCTGCTTCCTCCTCTCTCTCTCTGCTGCCTCTCTGCCTACTTGTAATCTCTCTCTGTCATATAAATAAATAAAACCTTTAAAAAAAATAAAGAACTTGGGCACACAAGCAGGTAGGAATAATAATTTAATGATCAACCATATACACTTCACTTAGCTTACTTTACAAATATCAGTGAAGATCTCATGATGTGCAATTGTTAAAAATGAGGGTTGATATGGGTATGCTTACACTTTCTGGATTCTTAGTTCTGTTTCTTAATGTCGCTCTTCACCGGCAGATGGATTTTCTTCGTTAATCTGCTTTTTTACTGAAAGACTAGCCTTCAGTTCTTCAGGTTTTCCATGCAAGTGTGTAAGTCACTAGGGTGCAAGGGTCGCAAGGCTTCTTCCTGGCCTCGGAACACTGGGGGCCAATCAAGCTCCCTTGAGGGGTAAATTGTTGCTGATTTGGCCTCATCTGCTTTTGGACCCTGTAGATTTCCCTCACTTTCTGGCAAGCTGGATATTTGAGAGAATGTGTGTTGATTTTAGTCAACATGTTTGGATATTTTTCAGAAGAAAAGTTTGCAGATTACCTACTATGTGCTCTTCTAGAAACAGAAGGCAGTTCCATGTTTCAAACAGCTCCTAGATGAATCTCCTTGGAACACAGACCTGTATAAAATTATGTATTATTATCCAGCCATCACCTGTTTCTTATTTGCCATCAAATAAAAGCATAAAAAATAATTTAGCCTACCTTTCAACTTCCTCCAGTGTATTATTCCCACATTTGTCTAAGATTTTATTTCCCACCCATTTTTGCATTAGGCAGATTTGGTTCATTTCTCACAAATGTCCATTTTCCTTGCTCAGGCTCATCCATCCACTTGGGGGGGTGGTTTCTCTCCTCACCTGTGCATGCCCCATTCTCACCTCCTTCAGAGCTTATCCCCTCTTCTGCAAAACTACCTCCAAATCTTCTGGAGGATAAAATCTTTTGCTCTTCTGACCTCTCCTTCAGGAATTCATCTTTTTTTTTCTTTAATGGCACCAAATTTTATCTGTATTTTATCTAATTTTATATTTCTTATTGCCTAACCTTCTCAGTGTTAAGACTTTCATCTTGGTATTCCCTAAAGTCAGACAGACAATGACTTCCATGTAGCAGAACTTAATAATTTTTGAGGTTATGAATAAATATGTGACAAAAAAGAACATCTATTACTTGAACAGCTGTATCTTTGCAAACCAGAAGATACCTGTGAACTGAGATAACCTGTGTTAATATAATGTCAATGAGACCAGAGAACACCTAGATAAATATAACTTTGTTGTTTGCATCAGGAGTATTTTTCTGGGAAAGAGGAGACCATGAACCAGTAAATATCTTCAGTGTTTGCTTCAGGATATGCCTATCGATGAACTTATTGGAGATAATACTCCTCCCCTGGGCAAACAGCTTCCTCGGTCTTACGTCCACCAATCCTAAATTATGTCAGAAATTGTGCCCACTCCCAATTCATGTCTTGTCTTAAAAGATCTGCCTTCAAATGACCTGAGACCAGAACCCAAGGTTTAGTAACTATCCCACTTATGAATTCTCTCTTCTGAGACATTCTTAAGATGGCCAGTGTTTTCCTCACTCCTTAATTAGGGCTGTGTGGGGATATTTGGGGAGTTACTTTAACATATAAATGTTTCAGTCAATCTATATTGTGTTGCAAAATCAAATAACCATAGATGCTAAATTTCTCACCATCCGGATGATGGTTTTAAGTTGACATTCATGGCACTGATCTCAGGGCTTGGGAAACAGCAAACACAACTTGTTCCTGAAAAACTATTTTCCAATATGATAATATTGTATATAGGAATGCCATTTGCAAAAAAAAAAAAAAGGTGTTTCACATAAAATTCCCCTTTTTTTTGTACTGACAGAAAACACCAACTTTTTCCTTCCTCATTTCACTCATTGGAGAACAGTTGATCTGATGGTTGTTTTTAATTCCCAGAGTCACTGTTAAGTTGGAATATTTATTTTTGTCCATTTCAAATCTCTTTGCATTGGAAATGTGACTGAAGCAATCTTGTGATTTTAAACTTCCTTATGAAATATAAAACAATAATCATTGTCCTCAAATTATAAAAGGAACAAAGCAAGGATAGTGCGTATATTAGCTTGTGACTCTTGGTATTCTGAACCGAACTATGAAAAGGTTTTCATAAATTTATAAAGTTCTCTAAAATGTGGTTTTTCTAATTCCAGAATGGAGCATGGTGACTGACGCTTAGGAGGAATGTGGTAATGTTTATTGAGAGAATGACAATGACAGCTTTTAGTCTCAATTACAGGGCTTCAGAAATGTCTCTGAATAATCTGGCATCAGCTTACAGTTTTGCTGCAGTACAATTCTAGTATCAGATCCTTCCTCAAGAACAGGTCAAGGAAAGAGAGCAAAGGGATGTGGGGTAGACGTGACACCGTTTGTGTCAAAGAGGACACTGGGCTGACAGGACCCCCATAGACTGTGGTGTACCTCCTAGTCCAGGTGAATGGTGCCCCAAATTTGTGTGGTGACTGAGATCACAGAAGCGAAATTTTGCATTTCAGGAATGGGCTGGTGCTTGCCCTGTCAGTGTGGAGAGAGGAACCAACAAATCTCATTCCAAGCTTGGGTTTGCTCAATGATTTGCAAGTTTCTGTGGTAACTTGGGATGAACAAAGCTGCTCTCTGTGCTCATTCCTATCTGCCATGTATGTCTCTAGAGTGTGCAGAGACCTGAGTGGCTGGTGCTCTGGGCTCACCCCGAGGAAGGGGCAGTGTTGGAAAACAAGCAGTCCACACAGATTTTAGTCAGGTATGTGAGGCAACAGAGAGACAACTCTCTATGAGGGAACTACAGCCAGAGCAGATTCACTGTGAAAGAAAGATCTGGTTGTTCTGTTAATGACTTCAATTACAAAGAACAAAAAAGTAGGCATAGCAAGTGTTGTTTATGGTAAGACTTTTTTCTCCCAAATGGAATATTTTTTCTGGGTATCTCTTGTTCTTGTTTCTTAAGCTCTTTGTAAAGATACAATTACATATGAAATCTTAGCCATGAGTGAGCGTGCAAGATTACACACGCAAGTGCACGCACACACCCACACCCACACATATCTTCAACACCATCCTGAAGCACAATAATGCCCTGTCTTGTCTTGAGGAAGGACATCACACCATAGAGGTAATGGGGGAGAAATCACTTCAATTCTTTGGGTAGGAAGAATAAAGAGAGTGCATAATGAAATCATTTCTTTTTGACTTGAAGAGGGAAACACAGACTGCCAAAAGTTCATCTTAATATTAGCAGATTAATCTGTAGCAAGGTGTCGATGGTACAGATGGTGGCAGAAGTCTCAGCAAAGGAATTGGTTCCCTTGGGCTCTCCAGAGAAAGTTGCTAAACTCTTTGCTGCTTATGTGTAGAAACAGAAGGAGTCCTCTACCAGCAGAGATATTCATCTCCTTTAAAACTAGGGGACATCATTTTGTTCCATGTGAGGGCCAAATCCCTTATGATACAGGTGGCAAGCTTTGGGAGGGCACAGTTAGCCCTCACCGACAGACGTAAACAGAACACAACATGATAAAACTATGAAATCACTTGAAAAATGCTTTATTTTCCCCATACAGTGTTTCGTCCTGAATGTAGTCACAAATATCCTTGGATGATAAATAATTTGGAGGGACCCTCAGTAGAACACGGTGATCTGCAAAACTTGCCATGCTCTGGAGCGCATGGGACTTTATGTGAGTGAAGTTTAAAGCAGTGAGCATTAGTTATCCAAACATTCTAAGCTGTATCTTATAGCTTTAGTGGAATTTTAAAGTCAATTTAACTTACTGGTCCTTTTTGTTTTCTTTACTCGTTCAGAAAAGCACCAAATGTTAAAGCAGCACATGGCTGAGAGAAAGGGAAGCAAGCAGTTCCTGAAACAAATAATGATCTGAGGAAGTGGGATGATTATGGAGACATATGGTGGGAGAGTGAGCTGACCAGAGGCATAAGAAACATGTTTCATCTTGATCTTTTGGGATGCTGGTTTTCTCATTTCCCATGGAAAGAATCAAAACATCGATGTCTTGAACTCTGTTCAAGGTCCTCATCACAATAATAAATATTTGTGAGATCTATCACACATTGGACAAAGTTCCGACCCTATGAGGAGAGAGTAGAGGTATGACGATACCCGTTTTACAGATGAAGAAACAGAGGCCCAGAGAGTCTTCATACATCATCCAATATCACACAGCTACTGAGTAACAGAATCAGGACGTGGATCCTGAAGTCTGGCTCTAAGGTATGAGCACTTCCCTACACACCGTCCTGCTAAAATTGTGTAACCAGGACAGTGGACTCCATTCTGTTCTAGTTGGGTGAATCCTCAACTTTGAGAGCACTTGGGGCTTGACTGATGCCAACTGCTGGTCCTGAGTTAGTACATGGAGTTTTCTCATGACTTGATGAAGCTCTTGTCTGCTTGCCCCTCGTGCCTCTGTGTGTTTCTGTCAGGGTCCTGTGCTCAGATGAAGACCCACAAAGGCTGGCTCTATTTCCCTCATCTGGGCTGCCCCAGCCTGGTGGGCTCCATAAATATTTGCTGAGTGAATGAAGGGTATGGATACCTGTTGCTGACAGTTTGACTTCCCCCATGAAAGGTTTTGTATCCTAAAGGTCTTAGAGAAGAACCTAATTTTGGAACTACACTTTAACGAGACTCTTTTGAAGTTTCTTTTTGAAAAGGGCCTAGGTTTCCAGCTCATGTTTGGCAGGAGGATACAAAGAGGAAAGCATGGACACAAAAAGCCCTGCTCCACATATGACAGACATTCCTGCTAAAAATGCTAATAAGCCAGTGCGGGGACTCCACTCCTTGATACAGTTCCTGAATTGCTTTGAAAAGGAGTGGACTGACCCTTGTAAATGAGTTTAACTTGCTTTTTCACATGGATAGAAACTGTCAGTTTTCTGTCCTCTAAGCTGCCCTGAGTCATTCTTACTGTTCTGTGTCAGGCGACACAGTTGTGTTTTTTTCTGATTTCATACAAACTCAGGAAGGACCTTTTCCTTTCCTTAGAAAAACACCACCATGATCGACGCAACACCAGGCTCCTTCTTCCCTCTGTGCCTTTAGCTCACTGCCAAGGTCCTTGTCTTCTCCTGGCTTCGTTTTAAATGCCCTTAATTTCCTCAAGAAATGGGAAGCCTGAGCCTGCTTCCTCTCTACATTTGTCATTGTTTCGAGTGTAACTACACTCAGAGTTCTCAGGAGAGGCCATCTGGGTTGGGGGGGACGATAACATATCCACATCTGTCAAAAAACTGCATTGGAATAGCTCTATGAAGCCAAGACATCAGCTGCGATGGCTTACAACTCCAAGGTCACGGGCTGATACCAAGTGGGGTGCGCCTGCCCTCTGCCCTCCTTCCTTCTCTTGTCCCAGGCTGTAGCCCTGTGACTGACAGTTTCTTTGCCCTGAGGCTCAGGTCTGATCCTCTAGAAGGTGCCTGAAACCCAGACCTGGAGACATTAGCTTCTGGTGCCCAGAACCAAAGGTCGAAGCTTTCTCTCTGCCCAGCGCTCAGGTCTGAGAGATGACCCCTTGGAAGTCACAGCATAGAGCAGAGACATTTTCTTGTAAGGCTGCTAAGAGAAAGGGCTTATTTCCTCAGTCTCTTTATCTGTCCACTTCTCCCCACTTTAAAAAGGAATATTATCTGATTACTAACAAGGAGCTCCTCTCTTTAATGCATCCTAGAAATCTGGCATGTAAAGAGATCATACATGTCAGCCGAGAAAAAGAGAATTGATGTTTTCAAGCACAAGGGCCAGTAATGATAGTAATTGTCTACTCCTTGGATCCGTGCTTGCCAATATCTGCAGATGGCTTCGAATGTCATTTTATGGCTGGACATACAGCTTCACGTATGCTTTTGAACATCCCAGTAAGTATTGAAAATTATTCTTGGAATGGATGGCAGTGTTGTCATCTTATTCAAAGAGGAGAAAACATGAGCCATTTTACACTGGCTTAATGGAAAGAGATGAATATCCCAGGCAAACGGTTATGGTCATGGGGAAATGTGCTCCTCTCCACTGTGGATCAAGTGCAGACAGCGCCGGCCCCTTGGAAGGACTCATGCATAAAGGTACAAAAGCAATTATATGATGCGGGTATTTTCCTCTTTACAAACTTAGCGGAAAATGAGAGAAAGCACTACTGTTAAGGAAAGTAAAAGGGAAAAGGAAAGCAACTCTAAATGTTCTCTGCTGCCCTCAATCTTTTCAAGAACGTCTCTGTGACCTCCATAGAGATTGAGAGCACCTGCAGGCTCATAATTCGCAAACCCACTTGTCTGGTTGACCTTATCCCATTCACTAGCCAATCGAGCTCCCCAAATGCTTTCCTCTCCAGCTTCTCTGGTTGGTTGGTCTGGTTAGTAGAGTGAAGAAACGCTTGCCTTCTATATTTTCACTGGTCGAGGGTGAGACTCTAAACACGCATAAACGCACTGCATTTATTATCTAATCAGATGTTGCCTGACCTTGGCAATGACTTTACCAGGTAATATTGCTAAGTGACAGGGACAATCTTGATGCTAATGCTGACATTTTGTGAGTGTGTAAATTATCTCAGGGATCAGAACTGCTGTCAGTTTTTATGTATCAGTCTCTCTTTCTTTCCTTTATTTTTCCTCTACATCTTTCACTTATATTTAGAGTCGCTGAATCCAACGGAGCTCAAGTTTTCCCTACTGATGTAGAGAGTGTTTTTATTTTAACCCTTGTGATTTCGTGGCAAAAATGATTTCTTGCGAGCAAATGCTAACAATTTTCTAGTTTAGAAATTCCCTGCAATTCTATTTTGATTTTTCCCTCCTGTTTTTCTCTCCTTCCCCACCATGACAGTTCTTTTTGTTATTTTGGTGCTTTTACCTGATACCAGAACCTTTATTTATTAGGAGTTCATCTGTTCTCTGCAGCTGCTTCTCCACTCACAATCCTAATCCTTTGTTTGTGACAACATAATCATTTCCACAGCAACCTATTGAGAAGTGGCAAAGCAAGGATTTGGTTTCAGGTGGGGGAATAAGCAACCAGGGGCTGATGAACTCCGGAGAAATAAAAAGAGTGCCATTTATACGCAAATCTCAAAGGTGGTGAACAGGAGTTGAGAGGCAGTGGGCAGAGAGGAACGGATAATAAAGAAATAACATTGTTTTAAATAGACTTGAAAAGATAATTTTGTTTTCTCCTTCTGGGAACTGAGTGGGCCTTTTGCTGAAGCTGCAGGTTGATTTGATTTGTTCGTTTTGCGTTAGTTATATATGCATTCATTTTTAGTGCCCTAGGACTGGACATGCAGCCCAAATATGGCTGTTGAAAGAGCGTTGTGTATGGCTTAGGACCTGCTTGGCCAATGTTCCTATTTTTAAAGGAATCTTCAAGAGGAGTTTGCTGAACTTCGCCCTGCGTGTGGGGACAGAACATTACAGCGAGCATCTGGGCGTCCCTTTCAACTCAGGGTAGCAAGACACAAATGAAACCGCGAGGCTTCTCTGCAGAGTTTGCAACAAAAAACTAGCACGGATTTATGGGCTCCTAGGAATCTCAGAAGTAAAAGAGGGCAAGAGAATATTGTCCTGATTCTCTGGTGACTTTAAGATCTCTTCACCAGACTCTACTTACCATGTTCTTCCTTCTCTTTAATGAGCAAAACTAATTTATAATCTTTGTTTTCAGGTTTTCCTGAATCCAGAACTCAGACCTATTACTGATTTTTCAGTACAGCAAAGAAACCTGCCAATAACTTAATCTAGGAGTGTGTCAAAGAAAAATTGCACTGGACAGTTACACTGGCAAGAGAGACCTTATTCAAGAGTATTATAGTAGTGGAGAGAGAGTGAACTCAACCACTTTGAAAGGAAAGATGGGAGGGCTTTTCAGTGCCTGCGTGAGCTCCTAGAAAAGTACTGGAAGACAAGTAGGGGTGGGAGTAGTCAATGGATCAGACCATCTGTGTTTGCTAATTGGCATTTACTGAAGTTAGATCCCTTCCTTACCAGATCCTGGGAAATAGGAGCAATGCCTCCTGCAATAATTACATTTCAAAGGGCTAACTCCCAGCTCCTTGAGAAAGACATCCCTGGGTTGCCCAACCTGGTAAAAAGGATGGGAGACCTGTTTACGCATTAAAAAGGTGGAGGAGAAAATTCATGATTCTAAGTTGTCTGAAGTCAATGCTCAAAGTAAAGGGAGGTCAAGGCCTAGAGTCAAGAGGGAGCCGGTCTCAAGTTAAGTCAAGCTGACTGACCAAGTTCTAGGCCTCTTATGGGGATCCAGGCACAGGGCCTGGAGCACATTGCTCACTGTGTCAGCCAGAGGGGCTCCCGCCTCCCTCTTCCAGCAGAGCAGAAGATTTTCAATTTAATCTGCACCGCATATAGGAGTACCATGTAAACTTTATTTTAAGAAGAGTTTTCTTGCTAAAAGAACTTAGTAAACTGCCAATCAGGTGCAGCTTTTTTTTTTTTTTCCTTTTTTTTCTTTCTTTCTCCCTTTTTGTTTTTGGTGGGTGGATAAACTAAAGTCGAGAAGGGATAGCGTGAAGACAATATTGAACTTTACTTGAGTCCTGTGATCCTGGAAAACAGTGAGTATTTGTGTTCAGGGATCCCTAGGTGTTTGTTCAGGAGTTGGCTTAGTGCAAGAAACCACCCTTAAACATATGACTTAGGTAAGACCATGGATATCACCCTGGTTCCCCTATGATCACGTCAAATACAAACCCTCCAAATTCCCATTGCTTGCCTCTTAAGTGATTGGCTGAACTATTTTATCCCCATGACCAAACTGAATAAAAAGAGTGTTAGGCAAACGTTGTTTGAGCTTCTCTCCTTCCCCTGGTCCCTGAACTTCACCCACCCTGAGCCTGAGCTCATGGACCCTCTGTAAAAGCTCCATCCAGGACTATGCTGAGCTCAGGGTAAAACACTTCCGGATCCGCCAGGGAATTCATCACATTTTCCCATATTGGTTGCTTCTGGCCTTGTTTACTCCTCCTTAGACAAGAAAAGCCTTTTTCTGCGTGACCTTAGCGACCCTTGCAGATCTCCTGGTCAAAGCGACCTCGCCATGGCAACAGGCCTCCCACCCATTACCCAAAGGTAATCCTCTTGGTTAAAGTCTCCCCTACAGCCGGATGTGATTTTACTTGACAGGGACATGACAGATTTGGATAAATTGTTAAAATATTTCTTCTTGAGTCAGTTTGAGTAGTCGGTGTCTTCTTAAGGAAGTTGTCCTTTGCCGTAGTTTATCTAATTTGTTGGGGTGTGATTGTGCATAGGGTTTCCTTGTAATCCTTTTAATTTCTGTAAGGTCCGTTTTGTAATGTTTCCTGTTTCATTTTTTATTTTAGTGATTTGAGCCTTCTCTCTCTCTTTTGCTTTCTTTCTCTTTCTCATTCTCATCAGTCAAGCTAAAGTTTTGTCAGCTTTGCTTATCTTTTCAAAGACTCAGCTTTTGGATTTGTTGATTTTTCTCTATTGTTTTTCTATTCTCTATTTCATTAATTTCCACTCTACTCTTCATTAATTACTTCTCTCTGCTATTTGTTTTTGGTTTTGTTTTTGTTTTTTTTGTATTTAGTTGCCCTTCTTTTTCTTATTTCTTAGGGTGGAAGGTTAAGTTGTTGATTTGAGAAACTTCCTCTTTTTTTAAATTGGTATGTAAAGCTCTGTAAATTTCCCTTTATGCATGACTTTCACTGATTCCTATAAGTTTTGGTATGTTGTGTTGTTTTCATTCACCTAAAAGTAATTTCTAAATTACCTTGTGATTTCTTGTCTTTGCTCTTTTTGTTATTTAAGAATCTGTCATATGTGTTATTTTCCTGAATTTCCATTCATTGTTGATTTCTAATTTTATTTTAATGTGGTCAGAGAATACACTTTGTATACTTTCTATCATTCGAAATGTATCAGGAGTTGCTTTATTGCCTAAAATGGTCTTTTCTGGAGAATGTTTCAGATCTACTTGAGAGGAGTGTGTTGTTGGCTGGAGTATCTGTGAAGTCTAGTTGGTTGATAGCACTGTTCAGGTCTTCTGTGTCCTTGCGGATGCATAGGTGCAGGAATGGAATACTGAGAGTAAATGCCAGAGAAGGCAATACTGTGAAGTTGGAATATGGAGACAATTTAGTGCAATATCTTCCGTCTTCTGAGATTTTAATGTCCTTGGTTTCTGAATCCTGACAAGAAAACATATCGGCAGGATGAAACAAGGGGCCAAATCTGGTAAAATGAAATTTAACAAGAATATATATCAGCTATTGTATTTGAACTAATGGTAATTGCATGTGGTGGGGATGCTAGCTCACCAGAATTTCTTGTGAAGAAAGATCATAGCACTTCAGTTGCTCCTACAATCTTAGAAAGAATCTATGATCATGAGGGTTGACAAAAAAAACAAAAACAAAAACAAAATAAAACAAAAACACCACTTGGGCAATATAAAGAGAATAAAAGCATCCAGCACGGGGTAGCTGTCCTTTGTGTACAAACTCTCAGATCACATTCACATTTCAAGAGGAGGATTGGAAGAATGAATTCTATTCAGAAAGGAGTTGAATATCTACAGAAGTAACAATTATGGAGCTACCTCATAAGAAACATTTGAAGGAACACTACACTCAGAGAAGTGGAGCTTGGTGAGGGAGCAAGGTTCGTGGTATTACATTTTATTTACGAAGAAGATTTACATGTGTGTATGGTTTCACTCCTCTGTGGGATCTAAAAAACAAAACAATGAATACACAAACAAAACTCAGAATCAGACCTATAAATACAGAGCACAAAGTGATGACTGCCAGAGGGAAGCGAGGGGGATGGACAAAATGAATGAAGGGGAGGGGGAAATACGGGCTTCTAATTATCCAGTGAATGAGTCACAGGAATGAAGGACACAGCATGGGGAATATAGTCGGTGATGTTGTAATAGTGATAGTGACAGATGGTAGCTACACTTGTGGTTAACACAGCATAGCACATAGAAGGGTTGGATCAGTATTGTTTTACACCTGAAATTAATGTAACATCATATGTCAACTGTGCTCGAATTAAAAAAAAATGAAAAAGGGGAAAGGACTTCCATGTAAAAAGGGGAAAGTTTATTTTGTGTCCCTCAATACCTTGAAATAAAACCTGTTAAGAATTATAGACACACAGATTTCAGCAAAAAATATGAGAGATAATTTCCTCACAATCAGACACGGTAAATGAAGGAGGTTTTTTTGAGGTTTAGTGAATCTTTCATAACCAGAGAAGGCTGGATGCCCACTTGTCTGACTGTGTTAAGATCTCTGTGGGATATGAAATGTGGCAGGGAAAAAGGGTAGGACATCAAGGAGATTGTCTCTGTCATCCCTTCCTAATGGATCATATATGGTGGGGCTGCTAATTATCTCACAAAATCCCTTCTCATGGTAAGAGTCACAGCTGGAATATGGTCTTATAGAAAAGACTACATTCCCAGAACCATTTGGAGAAATTTCTTGACAATGGCATGAGATTAGAACTAACATATTCCACTTTTGGGCTATGCCCTTAAGCCACCAGGTATGCCCCATTCCCTTCTCTCAGACTGGGGACAGAATGTAGTGGGTGCAGCCCTGACAAAGCAGGTGATCACCTAGGGGTGGCAGAGGCTCAGAGTTGGTGAGAGAGGAGTCTTTAAGAAAAAAAAAAGATTGCAAAATTACAAATACAGATTTAGATTAAATTTAAATATTTAATTAACACGAGAAGTTACAAGTTAAAAAGCCAACAACAAACAAACCTGAGTATAAAAAACATCAGAAAACCAGAAGGCCAGCACTCTCATTTTCTCATTTTTCCCTCTGAAACACTCATAATACTTTTTTCTGTATTTTTTTTTCAGCTGGGTTCTGTTTGTGGCTTCCTAGGACAGTGTTTCTCTAGTATTGTAGAGAGAGATATACAGGGAGAGGGAGAGAGAGAGAGAGAGAGAGAGAGAGAGAGAGAGAGAGAGAGAGAAAATAGAAATATAGTTGGGTACTTTTTCTAGAATAGTTCATCTTTTATTTTAATCTAATGGTTTGAAAAAGTTTTAGTTTCATGATTCCTTGTTGGTGTTGCTATGTAAAACTTTAAGACTGGTGTCACATTTAGGAAGACATGTATCATGTTTCTTCCTTGGATAAACTGGATGATTTCAGGCATTCCAGGGTTTCTTGTTTGGGGTCAGAATTTAAATCCCAGTTGAAACGATGAGACTCACAGACATCATCATTGTGGAGCTCTGATGAGTTCTAATGATGCTGCATGCACTTGTTTCGTGGAAGTCTTTCCTCTACCTCAGAGCAATACACTAAAGTAACGACAAACCTAATAAAAATCTTGCCTGAGTGAAAAAATCCAGAACTCAACATTTGCTTAGTAGATTCCAAGAATTCCTGTGGCTTCTATCAGTTTCTCAAGATGAGGGGAAGTGTGATAGGAAGGAGGGCAAAGAGGCATTGGTCTGAACAGACTGACTTTTGCAAATTTTACACAAATTACTTGTGAAGCCATCACTTAGGCTCACCCCAACAGGTCATATTCTTTTTTTTTTTTTTTTAGTTTTCCATCATTATAATGAAACATACTATTATTTTTAAAATTTTTTATTATGTTATATTAGTCACCATACAGTAAGTCATTAGTTTTTGATGTAGTGTTCCAAGATACATTGTGTACATATAACACCCAGTGCTCCATGCAATAAGTGCCCTCCTTAATACCCATCACTGGGCCAACCCATCCCCCCCTCCCATATAAAACCCTCAGTTTATTTCTCAGAGTCCACAGTTTCTCATTGTTCATCTCCCCCTCCAATTTCCCCCCTTCATTTTCCCCTTCCTTCTCCTAATGTTCTCCATGCTACTCCTTATGTTCCACAAGTAAGTGAAACCATATGGTAATTGACTTTCTCTGCTTGACTTATTTCACTCAGCATAATCTCCTCCAGTTCTATCCATGTTGATGCAAAAGTTGGGTATTCATCATTTTTGATGGCTGAGTAATATTCCATTGTATATATGGATCACATCTTCTTTATCCATTCATCTTTTGGAGGGCATCTTGGCTCTTTCCACAGTTTGGTGATTGTGGACATTGCTGCTATGAACATTGGGGTACATACAGCCCTTCTTTTCACTACATTTGTATCTTTGGGGGAAATACCCAGTAGTGCAATTGCCAGGTCATAGGGTAGCTCTATTTTTAATTTTTTGAGGAACCTCCAGACTTTTTTCCAAAGTGGCTGCACAACCTGCATTCCCACCAACAGTGTAAGAGGATTCCCCTTTCTCCACATCCTCTCCAACACTTGTTGTTTCTTGCCTTATTAATTTTTGCCATTCTTATTGGCGTAAGGTGGTATCTCAATGTGGTTTTGATTTGAATTTCCCTGGTGGGTAATGATGATGAATATTTTTTCATGTGTCTATCAGCCATTTGTATGTCTTCATTGGAGAAGTGTCTGTTCGTGTCTTTTGCCCATTTTTTGATTTGAGGATCCAACAGTACATTAAAAAGATTATCCACCATGACCAGGTAGGATGTATTCCTGGGATGCAAGGGTGGTTCAACATTTGCAAATCAGTGTGATAGAACAATTTAATCAGAGAAGAGAGAAGAACTACATGGTCCTCTCAATTGATGCAGAAAAAAATATTTGACAAAATACAACATCCTTTCCTTATTAAAACTCTTCAGAGTATAGGGATAGAGGGAACATTCCTCAACTTCAAAAAAATTCATCTATGAAAAACCCACAGTGAATGTCATTCTCAATGGGGAAAAGCTGAGAACCTTCCCACTGAGATCAGGAACACGACAAAGATGCCCACTCTCGCCACTCTTAGTCAACATAGTACTAGAAGTCCTAGCAACAGCAATCAGACAACAAAAAGAAATAAAATGTATTCAAGTTGGCAAAGGAGAAGTCAAATTCTCTTCACAGATAACATGATACTCAATGGAACAGAGTAGAGAGCCCAGATATGGACTCTCAACTTTATGGTCAAATAATCTTCGACAAATCAGGAAAAAATATCCAGTGGAAAAAAGTCTTTTCAATAAGTGATGCTGAGAAATTTGGACAGCTATGTACAGAAGAATGAAATTCAACCATTCTTTTACACCATACAGAAAGATAAACTCAAAATGGATGAAAGACCTCAGTGTGAGACAGGAATCCATCAAAATCTTAGAGGAGAACATAGGCAGTAACCTGTTTGACATCGACCACAGCAATTTCTTTCAAGACAGGTCTCCAAAGGCAAAGGAAACAAAAGTGAAATGAACTTTTGGGACTTCATCAAGATAAAAAGCTTCTGCACAGCAAAGGAAACATCAACAAAACAAAGATGCAACCCATGGAATGGGAGAACATATTTGCGAATGACACTACAGACAGAGGGCTAATATTCAAGATCCATAAAGAACTCCTCAAACTCAACACCCAGTAGGCCATCTTCAATTGAAAATCTATTCCTACCTTTATCCCTGCCTAATGCAATCCACAAATTCTGATCGTGAGTGTCTCAGTATTGTTAATTTCTGAATACATGTAAAGCATTTAATACTTTGTCCTACTTCCCCAATCCACTGCCGTTTATAGATTCTTACCTTTGCTCCTTCACTGTGGCACCTGTCTTAAACATGGGGGTAGGAAAACTAAACTTTTGTCTTCAAACTGTAACTAACTGTGAACATAGACCAGTTACCAGTAATTCTTTAAGGGCAAGAACTTTTTCTTATAGTAGCTGGCACATAGTAGGCAGTCAATCCATGAAACAAATATGTGGTGAGCACCTACTGATGTTCTTTGTTGTGGGGAATTCAGCATAAAACAAGATAGTGTCCTTGTCCTCATAAAGTTTGCAGTGCAGTGGGGGAGGCAGAAAAGAGTCAAGAAGATTTAATATATGCTAAAATAATGAGTGAATTTTGAATAGCTAGAGTTATAAGCACTACAAAGAAAAACAGAGAAAAGTAGTGGAGAGTAAAGGAAAAAGGCAGATTAGAAGTTTGTTTTATAAACCAACTCAACTCAAACTCAGCTCAGCCTAAACGAACTCAAAGGTCCTTTTTTGCTATATCATTTTCTGATTCCATGGTGTAGTGGGGAAAAGAGAGTTTGTTCGCTTGAGAGCTCTTAGGTCATTTTTAATCACTACGTTCAGCCAAAGGGGTATTACATGACCTTGGCAAAATTTTTAATTTTCAGGAGTCAGAAAGAAGGCAAAGACAAGGCTAGTAAATACCAGTGGGTGATTTTATTCTAATCATCTTCTCTCTGCCCATGTCCACTTCTCTTAAAATAATAAATAGCAGAAACAGTGAAGAGGAACAGGGAAAGTAGGAGAAAATGTACTATTTTTGTTCCCACTCCCAATACTGGAGGTTTTCCCAAGGGTAAGAAAAGCAGAAGAGCTTCTGACTAGGCATATCAAGACATCTTAAAAACCGATATTTAAAGAAACTTCTGGAAACATGGACAAAGGATATGAAGGAAATTCAAATCAATTAATAACAAAAATGCTGAACATCATTAATAATCAGAGAAATGATAATTGCAATTATAATTAGCTACCAGATCATAAACATAAAATTGAAAAAAAAAACACAGAAAAATTGGACAATCAGACTTGTAGCTGAAGAAGCCAGAATTCAAATATCGTGGGGAAATTAACATGACTGCTCTCCAGAATTCCTTCGTTCTTAGAAACTGAACTTGTGCATAACGTATGGTAGGAATCTCCTTTCTAGGAATATAACCAGAAAAATCTCACAGGCCGCATGCATGGACACATGAACAAAAAGTTCACTGCAGCATTGTTCGTGTAACAGAAATATGAAGTTACCAAATCCCTGCACCACGACGATGGGCATATGAATTCCCGTGTCTTCATACCATAAAATACCGTACAGCATTTGAAATGAGCTATGTGGATAAATCTAAAAATGCCAAAGTCTAAGAAAAAGTTAAAATGACACCTTTAGAATCATATAATTTGTAGAAGTTTTAAAACATACAACATAATTATATATTCTTATCTTTATATTGCACACGCATGAAACATGGAAGCCAAATACTCACCAAATTCAGGAACCAGAGCAGAGGAGGTGAAGGGAGGGGAATGGGGTCTGCTGAACGCACGCGGAGGGCTGCGTCTGGATCCAACGTGTCGGTTCCTTGAAAAACAAAATGAAATATGGGACAATGGGAAGATGGCATAAAGCTGGATCGTAAGCATTTCGGTACTTCTTTTATTTGTCTATACATTTCCTGTATGCTTGAAATGTTTCATAATGAAAAAGCAAAGGAGAGAAGAATCTATTTGTCTTCATTGATCTGGGGCCCACTGGGGAGCCTGTGAGAACCTTCCTGAGACATCGGGGGAACCTTTGTACCGAGTGGGGTGTGAGGTACGCCCGGCTCAGGGCAGGAACATTCCAGCATTGGGAGAAGAGCCGCACACTTATCTCTCCTTGAAATGTATTATTATTTAGTGCTAAAGCAACGGGAAGCCTCTTCCTTAACCCTACAGATCCTTCTGGATCCGGCGCACAGTTCACCGAGATGAAGGTAAAACATTTCCAGGCGGGAGACTGGGTCCAAGGGCAAGGAAGGGACTGGAAATTACTCTTCTCAGAAACCTGGGGATGAAATGAAGTCACGGGAGGAGCAGCCTGAGTCGGCAACTAGAACATTCTGCTTTGCGAAAGGACTTGATGTTATTTGTAAGCAAAAATAACATGAATGACAAGAAAAGGTCCATCTGTCAGAGGCATATTCATTAATGGATTAACAAGAAAATTGCCTGGAAAATTTTCTTGCCAATAAAAATTTAGATTAGAATATTTACAGAGGAGTAAGTGAGAGCGTTTTTTATCTTTGAAGGAGACTGAGAGACATCTGTAAAAAAAGTAAGTGATTCGGTCTCCCTTCTTTTCATTCTAATGAATATTGAATTATATGGGTAAATTCCAGGAAAAATAACATAAATCCAAACCTAACATTGTCATTGAAATTAATTTGAGGCAAATATCTGCTTGGACAGCTGGCATATAACAGAATAAACATTTACTTCAAAGTGTCACAAAGGCATTGGGTTGTATTTCGTTCACTCCTCGATGAGTGATTCAGAAATAAAGGTCCCCCGTGTGAGCCAGCGAGGCAATGCTATGGCACCACAGGGACGGCTGAGGGCACTCCAGACAGTCATTAAGGAAATAAAGGCGATTGCAGATGACAAGATGCAGATATAAAACTCGGTCTACACTTTTATTGAAATTAGGTCCCTCGGAAGAAAATCCCATTTTTGCTTTTATTATTATAGCGTCCTGCTGAAGATGCGTATGTGTAAGTGTAGGTCAAGGATAACCCCATGAATGTCACGGCGGTGGCATCCACACAATCACGGACAAATGGCTGAAGAAGGAAAACATTCAGGATGACAACTGGGCTTTTTTCCCCCCCAAACAATGACATATCACTGATAATTTTTTTAAAAATCGGAATTGGAGAAGTATTTCTCTAAATGGATATATTACTTCAGCATGATATAGACACCATTTGAAACCCCTCCTAACCTTGCGGTGTCACGGGAGGAAGCAATTTTTATCTGATACACCGTCTGTGTCAGGAAAAAAGTAATTTGCTTTATAGGTGGTGTTGTGTTTACTCTCTATGGCCATTCTATATGATGTGTATGACTTTGCCTATTGAAAAGTTGAACAAAATGGTAATGATGCTGGATATGCCCTTAGTGTCATTCGTTTGGCAAATGATGGAGCTGAGTGGAAGTCAAGACTATGCACATGGCCCATGTTCTTTTCTCTATCTTATGGTTTTTGTTTTTTATTTTGAATAATATTAGAATGCATGTATCTTTTTTTTTAACTTTGGCTATAACTGATAATGACAGAATGTGATGTTTGCATTGTCATTAATTAATTTTAACAAAATGTAATTGTTTATTTTTTTGTAGAGACCATTGGCTGTACTCTTAGTCAAAAATGGGTCTTAATTTACTTAACTATGGAAGAATCCAGAACAGGCACGCAACCCAAAGCTGGAACCAAAGCAGGTTTCTGGAGGAAGTAACTTAGGAGAGGCTTGAAGAATAGGTTTGAAATAGCTGGTGCAAGACCAAAAAAAAAAAAAAAAAAAAAAAAAAAGTAGAAAGATTTTCTAGGCACAAAAAGTAGTGTGAGTAGAGATAGGGGCCACAAGATAACATATACCATGGGAGGAAGTAAAGATAATTCATAATTACTAAACTGGGAAACATGAAGGAAAGTAATTTCCATTTTCTGATTCCTTCTGTTGTAATGGTCATGAGGGGGAAAAAAAAAGAAAGAAAAAGAAGGACTTGATATGATTCCATGGGTAATAGGGAGAAAAACATAATACAGTATAACACAATACATAATTTAATAGTGACTCAGCCCTTCTCCTCTCTTTAAGGGGTGTCCTAACACTGCCCACCGGCAACCCCCTTCCTCTGCCTCATCCTGCACACGGGGAACCAGCACACTGAGGACTGTTGGAAGGAGAAACAAAGATCTAGAAAAGACTGAGGGAGGAGCAAAGCAGGTGGGAGTCTGGGTGGGGGAGCGTTTTAGGGAGTGTGACGGGAGGGGATTTGAAAGTGAGCCGAAGATTGTTGGGGAATCACATCCATTCATCTGAGGGGGTTAGTAACCAGGCTGGTGTTTCTAATGACATTTTACTACATAATATTCATGGTCCTCCTCACCTACTCATGGCATTTTTTTCTGCAAGACTGTAGAAAAGTCATTGGGGGGGGTTTCCTCCCGGACTCTTTTTACTATGAATAAAACTCTTCCACACATGTCCACATATATATTTTTACACCTATTTTAAACTATTAGGAGTGGTTGTTTACAAATATATTGCTCACGTTTCCCCTGAAGAATCGCAGTATTCTCCTACTCTGATGATGTCCGTTAGAAAGTTGAGTTCTTTATCAGAAGTGGTTAAAAAAAAAGTTTCCAATAATTTGAGCAAATATTTCTGATTTCATTTATCTTCAAAGCTGATGACAAGGAATGCATCTAAGTAATCAAACTACTTTGTACATTAAAACCTGAAAGAGGAGGGAAGACAGTCCCCTGCCTATAGGCACAAATACCGATCCACATATTTGAGCTCAATTCGCTTCAGTGAGCTGAAAATTGCATATACTATGTTGAATTGCATTCAAAGCTTTGAATCATTTTCTCAACATCAATACATCTTCAAAGAAACTGGCATGGGAAAAAAAATCAGACATGCGAAAGTCATTGAATTTCAATCAGCAATTCATTACACAAATTTCAAATGTGGAAGCAATTACCTCTAACTTTTCTTGGAATTGAACTTTATCAGGGAAATTCAAATGATTATAAACAGTCCTAAGCCATCTTTTGGCCTTTAAAGAAATCCACCCCTTGCCCCAAGTATTCACATGTAGTTAGGCCTGCTACTCCACCTGGGGGCTTTCTAAGGGAAGTCTCCCTCTTTGTTGACAGAGACTAAGTCTCCCCCCTTGTGTCCTCTGCATCTTAATGTTTTACGGAGAAGGTGTGAATTATCAGCTACATATATTTTCAAGTTCATTCTGATGACATTCCTGAAAAGTCCAATAACTACTTTTATTCAATCAGTTGTCCCGCCCTATTTTTACAGATTCTGAAAGGAAGTGACAGAAAGGATGGGGAATCTGAGCTGGAAAAGCACAGCATTAGTGTCAGGTTAGAGACCTACACTTTCGTGACCATACAAAAAATTTCACACCTACATTTTGAGAGTTAACTCTGTCCCTTTGAAATTCCCTCTGGCAGAAAAAGTATGTGAAAGTAGAAAATAAAGCAGAAAGGATGCGTGGCGTGTGTTTTAAGTGTCTCATGGAGGTTTAGACAGTTTAACCTGCTGTTTACTCTTGACAAAAGGCCCCAGACTTAATGCAGCTGAACACTAACTTGCAAAATTTTGGCAAGCGTGTGATGGAGCAGATCAGCCCAACAGTTTATGGTCCTATGGGACATGTACCAATTTTGTATCTAATCTGGGAATCTTAACCCTCCCACAAAAAACCCAGCTTCTCAAATGCACTCTGAATCAGTCCTAACATCTCACTGATTCTCTGTTAATTAATGAATTCAGTAAAATCTTTTGCATGGGATCATTTGGCATCTGTGTAAGACACGAGATTTTTTTTCTCTTTTTTAAAACTCTGCTTCCACTCTCCCTGGAACAAGCAGGATCAATGATAAAGGTAAGATAAACATAATGACCCAAATAAGATTGTCTACAGAAAGGGAGATTTAAAGGTGGAAATTACGGGGAATAAAAGGCTCATCTCATGAACAGGTGGGATATTAATTATGGAAGCAAGAGAATTCTATCTGATCTGAACTTTGCCACTAATGAAATTTTTAAGTTTCCATCAGTCATTTAATGATTCCGGAATGTTCCATGTCTTCAAAAAGGGGGATATCTTATACAAGTAGTTCTGCATTTCAAGGAAATGAAGAGGATGAAATCACCTTGGCCATAATAAAGCCATATGCACCACAGGATTAAGCATAATGGAAGCAGGATTTAGTGAGCAATAAGTAAAATGTTAAAACATAAAGGAGCCGCAGCAGTGCGTTTCAAAGCTCCTGCCCATTTGCTGGGTGCTGCCTTCAAATGTCAAAAGATGTAAAAACAAAACTCAAAAGAACATGCAATAAAAATAACTAACTTGTGACTGATTACCTTTAATTTTTAAAGAAATGTATTTAACTTCCAAACAAGAAAAATTTTCCCAGAAAATATTTGTTTTTTTGTTAAGGATTTTACTTATTTATTTGAGAGAGAGAAAACATGAGTGAGGGGAGGGGTAGAGGGAGAAGCAGACTCCCCGCTGAGCTGAGCGGGGGGGTG